>PPHD01026106.1:0-11561 GCA_002909625.1 Bambusicola thoracicus
TTTTTTTTTTGTTGTTGTTGTTTTGTTTTGCTTTTAAATTAAAACAATCTCGACATACATAATGTATTAAAATCATTTTATTCTTTTGTATTCAGTCTGGACCTGTGTCCATTAACTTTAGCCCTCTGATTAACTACATGGATTCCTGTTCCAGTACATTCTTTTTTCAGACAGCTTTTCTATCATTCCAGGAGAATAAACTATGTTTTCTCCTTCTTTTCACACAATTCAACAAGCGATCACAATGGACAATTCACCCTCCTAATACAGTTTTAATACCTCCTGCTGTGACAGTACAATTGTTCTGTTTTCTCCCTTCTAAAAATGCCTTTGTATTTCTCTAACTCTGCATAAAAGAAAGCACAACTATTTTATGAGCATTTTTTGTATAACTCAGTTCCAAATCTGGATTCTCTATCCTTCCATTGAAAGGCAAACCTGCTCAAAGCTGTCAACTGAACAGAGTCAAGCTGAGCTGTGCCATGATTTATGCAGGAGGGCCAGACCTGTCAGTTCCATTGTCATGACAGCAGGAGGGAAAGGAGAGCAGAATTCTTAGTACTGAAATTCTGGACTCACTACATCACAAATCCATGACCAATTCCAAAAGGACTGAATGCATAGTGTTATTCATAAAAACAAAGAAACAACAAAAAATTTCTTAACACAACAGAGCAACAATTTAATATGTTGCAAGAATTTTGCAGAGAAAATCTAATGTTCAGTGTAAACAAGATCAATTCAACCAGTATTTCAATGGTAAAAAAAGGATACTTGCACCTGTTGGTAGATACTCAATTTGTGTGGACATATGTTCACTTACACACACCTTTTTGTAGAAGATTTTGAACATTTCGGTATAGAACTAAGCTAGCCAAAGAAGCACTGTTGGTCTCTCAGCCTTTTGTAGGAAGAGTACTGCTGGTATCAAGGTGGTTCAGTGTCAATGTTGACATTTTCATTAAGATTATTTTGGAATTTTTGTGCAGATGTGTGTGTGTGCCTGTGTTGTATGCACACATATCTGTGTACTCAAAGGATTGTACTGAATCTGCAGTTTTTGAAAAGAACATTGACTCTTATATGTTACAGCTCTGTGCCTAGCATAGCTGAATTCTAATCTTGATTGGGGTCTGAAGATATGACTATGGTAGCTGCTTGCAGACACTACTAGAACTACCTTGGGAGATATTTAATTTTTAGCTTTAGTAGGTGTAATTTCTATCTGTTGCAGATTATAATACTACAAACATTATGTTTCACACTCTCTTAAGTTTACAAGGATGCTATCTATAACAGCTGCTTAAAGAATTACCGGAGTCAGCTTAATATAAATTGGTCATCATACAAGGAAACAGAACAAATTATTTAGTATAATAAATCCTTACCATTATATGTTCTGAAGATTTCATTACTCAGTTCATAAGTGAAATAACTCATGTGCGTGACATTAACAGACGATTAAGAAGTTTATCAATCCAAGAAAGAAAAAAAAATCATGAGATCATATCTATGACAGTTTTCTTGTTACCATTTTGTTTCCAGCTACTTGGTAGATTTCTGCTTCATTCTAGTATGCACACACTCTGTTATTAGGCTGTAGCTATAAAATGAAAACTCACTGTAAGAAAAAAGAACATCTAATTGCTTTCTTTCTTGAAGGTGCACTTTTCAGTTCTCTTGTAGGACTGATAAAATCTGACATGAGCATGTAATTCAATGCATCAACTAGAAAATGTAAAAAGACGGGTTTTCTGAAAAGGCAAACACTCACGGTTTGGGGTTTTTTGAGAAGACAAGAAGGGAATCTTAATTAAACCTAATGTATGCATTATCTTTATCTTGACAGGAAGAATTTATAAAATGTACAACTAAGCAATTTTGTGTATATCATTACACAAAAAGTTAAGTATCTATAAATATGGACAATAGTCTGATATACTGTCAAAGTGACAAATTTGGATCTTCAAAATAGACGGTATGCGGTGAAGCCGTATTTTATTTTTTAAACTAAAGTGGAGATTATATGTAAAAGCTGGGGGGAAAGTGCTTTTCTGCAAATAGTAAATATGCATTTCTTACAATGTTTGCAGAAGATTATGCTTTCCCAAGAGCAATTTACTGTTAATCCATTTACTGTGCATACTGAGAAACATCCAAAAAACATTAAGCTAGTTTAGGATAACCAGGCTTTTTCCTCATCTTATGCCTCTTTTTTTTATTTCAGAATTTCATAACTATACTAATGTCAGTAAAATACCAGTGTTTGTCATTCAAGACTTTTTTGCCAGTAAAAAACCCCATAATTCCAAAACAGTTAAAAAAGTCTCTGAGAGAATGACAGGGCTGATTGGCTTCTACTAGGAAAAAAAAAAAAAAAAGTTGTTTTAGGATGATGATGATTTTTTAAAATATTATTTTTAATATAAAAATTAAATCCTGTTTTAAGATGCAGCTACAGGTTGCTTCCTATGTACACATACCTCAAAGGAGTTTTAGGAATATTTCACAATTTTCAGATGCATGCATATGGAGCAGAGACTCTGCTCTCCATATTCCTGATCTCTTCAAAAAGTTGTAAAAACAACCTTTTCATTTCTTCTCTTTGTTCTGAAATAAGCACAGGCCACAAATTTGCAAGCAAATGGTCAAATGCTATTCCTCGGCTAATGTGGAAAGTCCTCAGCATTTCATTTTATTGCAAATTATAATGATATGGAAAGGGCAAGTGCCTACAGTTATTACTCAGCCTGATAAAAGAAATCAAACCTCAGTACGATTGAATGACAACACACTTCAGTTCATTTCTTCCTTGGAATCCATTAACCTCTTTCATATGAAAGCTCTAACAGGGTCTTTTTTTTTTTTTTTTTTTTTTTTTTTTAAATCTAGATACAAGGTTCTTTTATTAGCAGTTACTCTATCACATTCTGCTCTAAAAATGTACTCTGCACACAGCCTTTAGTGAGAGGGCTCACAAATTAAATGACTATCTTGACTAGTGCTGATAAAATATCAGTACATAAAATAAAGAGGTCATCGGTGATAGAAATATAAACTTCAAGAAGATACCTGACCAATGTTACAGATGAAGACTTAAAAGCCATACAAGACAGGAGAAAAAAACAACAACAGGCAAATAAAACAGCATTAAATCTCACTGATAACTGAAAGCCGTGTTTTGCTTGTTTTGCTACCTTTGCAACCCCTTCAGCACCAAAACCACAACTAATGTGAGCAGAAAACAGAACCTTGCAGTGCAATGATGGTGAGAGAAGACTAAATGTAAACAAACACAGAACTGAAAAAAGCAAAGCGTTGTCACATGCCCATCTTCGTTGACATACTGTTTACCCGCAACAGAAATTAGAGAAAATACTGTCCTCACTTACAGCTGTTGAAATTAGTAGTGTCTTAAGTTTATTTTCCTAATGAATTTAATGTAAGTCTTAATCTACTCTGTACTTATTTCTTTTCCTCGTCCTTTACAAAATACATACATTTGTGTTTGCTTCTCAATTATTTGAAAACGAAAGCGAGGAGAGAATACTAAAAAGTATGCAAATGACTGTATGGCTTATTTATTAATAAAATTAAGGAATGGCATTATGGTACAGTGATCACGTGATGTTTTAATACAGTAGCCTTAGGCAGCAGCAATACACGTACACTTCTTTTAGTCAAGCAATTTATAATACATTGCATAGGCCCTATGGGATTCTCAGAGCAGCTTTTTACAGTCAATTTAGGAAAAGGAAATAGGAATCCTTCTTGCAGATGACTATAACACTCCTGTGAGCCCTAAAATGCTAAGTTCTCTGTTTATCTCTCCAAAACAAGATCAAAACAAAACAAAAAGAGAATACCAACTGAATTCTCTTGATATTGTTATCCTCACTCATACTCCACTTTCACCTGCCACTCACTCTTCATTCTTGCAGTCTTCAAATCAGAGCAGCAAAGCACAGCCATACAAGCTCACAAGAGCTTCAAGGCAAAGAATGGTGTTGTTTTGCCTTGTTTGTTGCCTTGTCCTAGGAAATGAAAGCTATTTTGTCTCAAACGTTTGTTCAGTTTTTTTCTCCATTATAATTGGAAATAATTGGAATTAAGAGTTTTGAATTAAAATTGGGGATAAAGGAGTGAATATTGGTCATTAAAAAAAATTAATCTATTCTACTTTTTCTAAATCAGTTTCACATCAAAGCTGCACTGATTTTTCTGCCTCTAGCTGGACTGGACTGGACAGAGCTTAACTTCAGCTGCTTACATTCTCCCTTCCCATGCTTTCCTAAATCAAACACCTGTCCTCAGATGCTTTGGAGTACATCAGTTCCTGTAAACTTCGAAGAATTTAGAAGCAGGTACAGTCACACAGCCATTTATACTCAGCTGCATTTACGTGAGTAGCATGGTTTAAGACAACTGAGAACAGCTCAAATAGCAGAGGCCAGGAACAGCATCCAACTGGAAATGTGGCCACAGCCACACTGTTGTGAAGCTTTATGAAACTGAGTTGTATCATGGCACTTGCTCTCAAGGCTAGGGAATGAAAGCTAGCTTTTTATTTCATTTGCAAGTAAAGATGCAGTCTAGTGGTCTTTGAACCACCAATAGACTGTTACAATAATCTTATTTGGAGTTATGAATTGCTACTTCCAGTTATATCAAGGGATTTAAGACAAGCAGGAGTCATCAGATTTACAAAGGATTTGGTGCTACAAGTTTGCATTTCAAAGAGGCCACTACTTAAAATCCAGTGTACAGAATGACAACAGATTAAATATTTGATTTTGTACTAGGTCAAAAAAAATCTGATTCTAACAGCAATGCAAATAAAACAGCTATCCTCTAGTGAATGTATGAAAAATAATGTATAATAACAAAGTTACAGAATTGAAATTCCTTTGACCTTGCAACAGACCCAAACTTAAACAAATATTTCTTAATAAATTCTGTTTTCTAGATAACTATTTCTACAACCTTGCCTAAATTTCCAAAAATAGAAATGTTGGCTTAAAGAATGCACTAAAAAAATCAAGGCTTAATTTGATTGTTTCTCTAAATTTCACTTGACTTTGAGAATGCCAAAAGAGAAAGAACAAAGATTCTTAGCTATAAAGATACAGCTACTGATCCTTTGTAAAAACACAAACAAAAAATATCATATATTAATTATTTAGCTAAAATATTCTTTGTTCTAAAACAAGAACAACTATGAATATTTTCCTTTTCATAGTATTTGACAATTAAAATTCTCTTCCCCAAAGCCCTGATGATATGCTTTCCCTGTGCAGGTGAAATTTCTATTCAGTCACATAATTCAAGATGATCTGCCATACATTCCAGAGACACTGATATTTTTTTTTTCATTAAAAGAATTGACAATTTTACATCCAGTACAAAGAGAAGCTGTACTTCACACATCAGTTTTTGATCATAATTTATGCAGTCTTATCACAATACATTCCACCTAGATACAAATATGAATTGTAGAAACATTCTTATTTTAAATAATACAACTCACACATGATCATGCTTATAGCATTTCTAATATGACTTATGCCCTCTGGTCTGCTTTTTTTGAAGAAAAAAAGGTGGGGGGGGAGTACAGATGTCATTTGTAGTCTTTCTTGCCTTTATAAAGTAGACGTTTGCAAACACAAATTCAAACAAGAGAATAGTGCTTCAAATTCAAGCAATTTACATGGGAACAGCAATATTGTATCAGCGTACCATAGCCATGTTGGGTTAATAAAATATATATATATATATCCATGGAATTAAACAGCAGTGCTAACATAAATTGGTTCCAGTCACTATGGTGATAATAAGCAATCTAATTTAGCTCTAAGACACCTTAGTCTATGGCATACATTGTCAATCTTATATGACAATAGTAACTACTTGTTCTCTAAATTATAGCTATGTATTTGCCATCCTTGTTTTTCTATTGACTCACTGACTCACAGGCTGAACTAATTTTTTCTATTCGCTACACACTGTGAAAACATTCTCACCTTATAGTAGATACGAGAATCGGAAAATAAGGAGATTCTTGAAACAGTCACATCAGGGACATAAAAGAAACACAAACCATTTCCAGGACCTAAATTGGCCAAATCAGACTTCTTTCATTCACTTCTTAGCACATATCAATCGTAAAAAATTAAGTACTCTTGCATGCATTCTTTGTAGAATATTTCTTCAATATCTTTTTTTCCAAATCCCTGGTGCCAGATCCATGTTTAGCTCAGAGAATCCACAAAGAAACAGGAACTTCTACAAGCTAAAGATAAAAGACTCAGGGAGAGCTCATGAGTAAGGAATTCAACAAGTACATGTATGATACTGCATAGATTTACCTCCATTCTAGACATTCTAACTGTTGTAAAGGAAAATTTAGGCACATTTCTTTTAAAAGGTCCTGAAGGAATTTTAGCATCCTTTAATCCAGCAAAATTGTTTTAATAACAGCAGGAGGTCTCTCTCTTTCTTCAAGTAAACTCATATGTCATCAGATTAAAGTAACAGGTTAACCTAACATTCAAAGACAATGCAAAATTATGAAGTTTTGTAGTAATTAATGAACTAATTAATGTACATATTAATATATGCTAAAAGCATAGATTCAAGTTTGTTCATTTGGATAATTTTTCTAATACCACCTGACATTTGCTAATGTGCCCCCAAAATCTTAGTGTTTCTAATGAAAAGAGATTTCACTTTAGGAATACATTTCTGGAATCAGAGAAGTCTAAAACATGGAAGATCTATCATGTCACTCACAAGTCACTCACAAGATGATGCAGAATGTGTTATTAACAGTGCAATGGCCTGTTCCATTCATTTATGATGACATGAGGCTTTCACAATTTGTTTCAGAAAGAAATGGATCATCTGATGAAGTTCACACCTAAGATGTTTTTGGTCTTGAAATGCAACACTAGGTCTTCCTTTCTTCAATTCTTCCTTGCAGCTCTTAGGATTAGTATTTTACAGTCCTGAAAACAAACTATGTCCTTCATGAATGCTTGCACCACTCTACCACTTGCATGAGGTCATCCACCAGACTTCTTAAAGCAAGTATCGCAGATACTGCCATTGCCTACAGAAAAACTTAGATTGAAATCTGCTAAGTATCTTATCCATCTGGATTGTATTTGCTCTTTCAGTAAGAAGGAAAATCAAATGTTCCCTTCAGAGTGTTTTAGCACACTATCTCTTCATGAAATGGTGACAGTCAAGAAATCAGATTAGTGCAGTAATTTGGCAGTGTTAAGACTTATATCACAACATTTACCTTCAATATCAATTTAATAATGAAAATTTGTCTATTATAATATACCAGTTAGATAGTACTATCTTTGGCTAAATGTATTGTTCTGAATGATAACATTTAAATGCTGCAAACTTCAGTGTAAAAACAATCCACAAAAATACTGAACATTCACTAGCTCATCAGCACCACAACAGATACACTTAAGCATTCTCATGCTTCACTTCCATTTTTAATATCAAAAAAAGGACTTGGCCACTCTTATAAGGCTATCTTTCCAAAAACTTGTCTGCATCCTCTCTTCACAAGACTGATTTCAATTCTACCCTTGATTCCAATAATGTTGCTAAGATGCACAGAAGTCTTTCCCTTATCACAGATGTTCTGTAGACAATCTTCAGTCAGTACTGTTGGAATGATGTCTGTTACTTTCTAATTACATTTTTTCAGCAACACAATAGAAAACAGTCCCACAGATGAGTCACAGCTGTGCTTATTATGGTACCAACAACTATCTTATGAGACTATCATCAGTTGACACAGATACTAATCTAACAGGATATTGACAATGTGACCCAAAGATTTACTGAGCTTTAACTTACTTCTGAAGAAGAAACAACATACAAAGATTGCTTTTGACAAAAAATAAAATAAAAGTTATAGAACCAGTGTGTACAAAGATTTTTGAAGACCACTGCCTTGCTGATTCCCTTGAATCATATCAGGCTTACTCAGGCCTTAACTGGGAGAAGTCTTTACCCTGAAGAACAAGTGGAAAAACAGTGGAATTTTTCTATTTGCTACTTACTATGGTTAGTGCCTAAATATGAGTCACAATTAGAATCACATAAGATTTCCGACACAATACCATCACATTGTTGATGTTGCTTACATAGAAAGCTGAATTAGCAAAAACACCTTAATGTCACTGAAATTATGCTTTCCTTGGTTTATTTCAGTACAAGTGGGTGATATTTCTCCTAAATGTTTGTAATGTCAGAAAGAGTTAACCCAAACCCTAGTATAAAGAATTAACCATTGATTTTATCAAGGACATTTAAATGCAAACATTTAAAAATAATTATCTGCAGTTCAAAGAGGAAATAAACAGAAGTCTGGTTCTGTACAGAGAAACAAGCTAATTGTAACACTATAACTACTTTTTTTTTTTTTTTTTTTTTTTTTTTGGACTGTAGGCTACTGGTATAATCTAAGTCGTTAGAAGTAATCAGAATAAATCAAGGTGAAACAAAATGCTGTGCAGAGAAAGTAGTTTTCTATCCATTTACCACTTTTCCCAAAACAAGGCAAAATAAAATTAGTATCAAGTCTTGTAAGAAGAGTTCACTGATGCTGCAGATAAGAAAATCTATTAGCTAACAGGAGCAGTAGAGGTGCAGATACTGAAAGTATTAACACCTTTTAAAAAGCACTGACAGCTTCCACTTGTCCCTTGAGCATAGTAGTTTATTGTGCTACTTAAAACAGTGCTACCTTGGAACTGTTGTGTAGGAATGGTTACTGAAAGAAGTCTCAGTATAGAGCTTAAGGTGACTGTCTTTCAGTCCATAGGCAAGAAAATGAAGTCATACTGGCACATACGCGGGAAACTTAGCTGTAAGGAGTCCTTGGTGTCCTCCTATGCTGAAAACATTTTGTAACATTTCCAACCAAGCATCTCTGCCCTTCACTTGTATAACTTATTGTACACTATTTGGAGCAGAAACTGCATCTTATTTGGGACTCTGAAAGCACCTCTCATGCTTTGCCATGTACTGCAGTAAATTATAACTGGCTTGAGAATCACTTAAAAGTGTACATTTTTTGGGTGTCCCTGTTCACATTAAGTAACTGCAGTCTATCACGTCTGTTTCATAGCATCTGAGCACCATGGACAAGTGAATAATTAGCTTTAGCAAGAAAAGTCAGATTTATGTGAGGAAAAATTTAACTCCTAGAAAGCTCAGCAACTGGAGAGATGAATTTGTCTCTTCATGCAACACTAATCTCAGTTCATATTTCCCACGTAGTTAAGATAAATCGGTAAAAATGGACATGATTTAATTAGAATCTGAACCCTTCACAGAACTTGTCTCCTAAATGCAATTTGTAATGAAAATGAAACAGACTATTTTTAAAGATTGTAAGCTTCAGATTGAGAGGGGGAGAAGGGGAACGATAATTATAAGTAACTTATGGATAGTTCTCCCCATAGCAATGGAGATAGATAAGAAACAAAACTTTTAGGATCTTTCTCCCCTACATAGATGACATTAGCAGAGTATTACTCTAGAGTTCTACAAAATCCACCCCTTTTAAAAGCTCAGAAGGAAGTGAAATTGCAATTCCATGCCTCTTGGAGTAAGCACCCAAAACAAAGGAAGGAGGCAGCCCAATGTACGTCTTACTGTTTTGCCAAATGACTGGTATCCCAACAACAGTTGTAAGATTTGTCCTGTGAAAAATCTTAAGGATGAAATATTTCATTTCCTGTGTTTCTCCTATCCCAAGGAATACTGAATGAAAAGTAGAATGCTAAAAATATTTTTTTCATGTTAGTTTTCTTGCATTTCTTATGTCAGATTAAATTTGTTTTAGCACACAAAGATGAAAACTATTCCTAGATTATTTTCTTTTAATGTTTGTACAGACGTGGAATACAAGCACCTTGGGGAAAAGCTTTCTAGCAGCAATGGGTTTTTTTAATTTTCTTCTTTGCCGTGGATTTGCTTTTTGATTTTGTAAAACATCACATAAAAAGTGCACTCCCAGAGCTTCTGCAGAATACTACACTGCACATTTAGACAGAAGAAAAACACCTCCCTCTGCCAGTGTTGCCAGAAACTTGTATCCAGATTCAGAAGTTGAAGTATCAAGCAGAAATAAAGAAAAATGTAACTCACAGCATAGTAAGTCTTTTATCATAAATCACCAGCTACAGTGAGAATGCAATATGAAGTCCCTTTTAATATAAGTCTCTTGACATTCACTTCATCATTCCAGTAAACTGTATTTGTAGAAAAAGGACATTAAAAAAGGTCACTATGGCTTCAGTAGCTAAGTACGACACAAACTGTTGCAGAGCGCATCAAACGTACAGAATTGATGGAGAAAAAAATAATTAATATATGAAGCTAAAATACAAAGCCAGAAACTATCTCCATCTCACTCACCTTCTTACACATAAACAGAAAGAATGTTGTACATAAATACCTGCTAGTTTTTATTTTCAGAAAGCAACAGACAGAACTTACCAAAGGTACTTTCAAATTTCATATCTCAGTTCCTTACATTTCTCTTTGGTACCCACTGTGGGAAACAGCATACTCTAATAGATGGAGGTTCAGTCTGATTAAATAAATACAGCCATTCTTACACTATTTTTCATTTTATTTCTAGAGAAAATGCCAATTAAAGCAATGATGCTGATGGATCTCTGTCCATCGGTCTGACTGCCAGTATTTCATGTCCTGCTAAAACTTCAGAATCGAGAAGATAATTACTACAATATTTTCAAAGAATCTTTTATTTCTAAAAGTCTAGCTGCTAGATTCAATGGAGAACTAAAGTTTAATGGTGTGGGAAACACTGCATTTATTAGGCACAGACTGCCCAGCAAGCATGCACACACACTGTTCCAGCTAGCATCTCTTGTCAGAAAAGGGTGGCACAGGAAGGAGGAAAAGAAACACTGAATTTATTTCCAGTATAGCTTTGAAGGCAAAAACCATGAAGAGACAAATTAAAAAAGAAAAAACAAAACAAAAAACTAAAACAACAACAACAACAAAAACACCCACACATGCACAAAGCCACAAGAAAGAACTTCAGTCATTCCTTCACATAATTCATTTCCAGTTTGGTCTTCGTGATTGCCTATTAGACTCTATTGCTACCTGACAGGACTGTTACAATAATCAGTTCCGACAAACTGAAACCGCACCAACTAGACCCTGCCCCATGAGTTCAGGTGCTTGAGGAAGGAAACTGTGTAAGCATGTGGGCAATAAAAAGTGGAAAGCTCTTCACCTGAGAATGTTAGGACACGCCTACACTCAAGGTATGAATGGACATAGAAGCCAGCTGTCCAAGATAAGATAAAAAGAAATTAGTATTAAACAGATTGAAACAGACTCCTATGAAGGAGGTTTCCTCCTAAAATTAGTCATTTCTAAAGCAGAGCAACTTGAACAGTAATATTGTTAACATAATTCCATCAAGAACATACACAGCTGCTACAAGTTTCCAACTTGGAATTAGACTGAAAGATTAGCTGATTTTT
>PPHD01026108.1:399-11561 GCA_002909625.1 Bambusicola thoracicus
AAAAAAAAAAAAAAAAAAAAAAAAGACAAGAAATGGCAAGAACTCTCCTTAATCTTCTGCTAAGAAAGTATCTCTTAGTATTGGGTAAAACAAGAGATACGTTTAGTAAATCATCTGCTAAACAACAAGAAGAAGCATCAGCCCAGAAGGCAGTTGGAAGAGCTAATATTGTAAAATTATTTTGAGTTATACATTTTACCAAGGTTGAACTGTCTGTGTAAATAATTGGTAAGCAAGCATGTCAGCTTGCACTTCTAGGACTTTAAAGCCTGCATTCAATGAATGTCATAAAATATAGTGAGAAATTTCATATCAGTTGAGAGTAATTATTTAGATACATTCAATAATTTATAACATCCACTATTATAAGTAAAATTGTATCCTATTTTAATTAAATTGTCAGCTGTTAATAATATTACCAAAGTTGGCAGAGGTAATATTCAGTTTAAATATTAATGTTATTAATTTTTCTGTCTCTATTTCCACACATCATCAATAAATTATATTTTGTCTTTGTGGTTAGGATATTAATCCAAAATATGAGGTGTGCAAATATTCAATTTATTTTTGCTCCTGTGCCTTATTCTCTCAGAATCTACTTACTCAGAACTGCAACAAACCTTTCCGTGTATAGATTATGCTGTATTGTTACTGCTGACTCTAGCATTAATCCAAGGGAGTCACCTAGCTTCCAAGATGACATGGTGGTAATGAACTGCAGAATGAGGCAACCCCTCATTAATCTGCTCTATTCTGTTTTCAAATGTGCTCCTTACCTTTGTACCTTGGTGCCAAACCCAGAGAACATGAGTACTTAGGCATAGTTTGCATGAAGATTAGCCATCAAAACTTGTTAAGAAAACCTCAGATCAATCTTTGCATACAGCTTAATTTCACATTCCATAAACATATATATATATTTTCTGTTTTTGAGAATCCCTCCTACCTAAGGTTTTGCATCTCTGTCTCCCTGGAGATTTCTTATGGTTGACAGGGCTGAGGAAATGGTGCTTTGCTAATGTCTAAGCCCTAATGAAATCTAAGTCTAAGTCACCTGAGGAATTGAATACTATATGCAATTTTGGAGCAAGTTTAACATACCATGGCTTCCAAAGTACATCCTCTGTACAGTTTCGCTGGTATATTTCCATAATGCGCAACTATGTATAAAGTTACCTGACACTGATAAAGGAAGTAAAAGATAAAGTTGCATTTTATCATAGATTTTTTGTCTTTTTCTCCATTTTCCCCCCCACACTTTGTTTTTCTTCTTCTGTAAGTGCTTTTAAAAAACATACATATATTAATAATCTCTGCTCAAATTTCTCATTCTTCATTATGTATAATAAGTTCTGGATGTCAAAACTAATTCATAATGCAAAGAAAATGCACAGTTTAAGAACATCTGGATCCATTTAATTCATTCAAACTTCAATGGACAGATTAGATGTTAAGATTCTACAAATTTTATGTATTTGTGGGACTTTTTAGTATCAGAAGGTACGAACAGAAATAAATTTAATTCTTATTTCTTCCTTGTGAGTAAAGGAAAACTTGGGTGTATAGCATTTATTTATACAGTCTGCAAGAGAAAAGGTAGGTGAGATTTTAGAAACATTTCATTTCATTTATTAAATCATATTTTCAATGCATCTAACAAGTAAGATTCTTAACCCCACTATTTGTGCAAGAATCATCAACTATTCGTGTTTAACAAAGGCCCCTGTTTTAAGAAATCAGATTTCCACACATATGTAAAACTTTTCTGACCCCCACTGGTGACATCTCTTCTTCTACCTTTCAGTACAGCCACACCTTTGTGAAATACATTGGGATATTTTCTATATCTTCAGTCTTAAAACATGTAAATTAAACGATTTGTATTTTTTGTCATTGAATATAATTCTACATAACTGCATTTAATGGATGTAAATGATTATATATTTGGGGTGCTCATGTGCATGACTATGTCTATGATGTATATGTATATGTGCGTGTATACATCTTTGTCCTCTATTCTTTAGAATTTCCTTTTCCAAAACTGTTATTTAGTTATGGGAGGGGTCTCTAGTCCTTTATCATTATGCTTATCAAGTTCTGAGCATAAGTAAGAAGTCTGAATTCTGATTGTCTAGCTGCCATATGGCTTATTAGTAACAATTTTTATTAATTATATATTTAAAACTTCATAATAAGTAGAATGTAAAATATAGAAAATCATTTCTTTCATATGTCCTAGTAAGGAATGACAAAAAAGAAAAAGGATCCTAATCACATCAAACACAAAGACTATAACTATCCTTTAGAACATATATATAACCAAACACAGAAACTACTCACATGTAAAGGGATCCTTGTCTTGTTGTAAAAGAGAAATGCTCCAGAACCCTGTGCTCAGATAAACATATGTCCATGTGTCTTCTGATTTTTTCCCAGTATATGTATATATATATATATACATGTATATACAGCATCCACTGATCAACAAATGTTCAATTGGACTGTACAGTCAGCTTTGACTAGACTAGAAACCAAGACAACACTTTGAATTTTAGCACTTTGAATACAAGGAATCTTTCTCCACTGTGAATTTTGCACGAAGACTACCAATGTAGAGTGCCAATCTTTATCTCAGTTTCCTATATTTTATTATGAATGTACAACAACAAAAAATACTATCTCAAAATACATTACTGACATTCTCCATCTCCATCATATATGACCTTCTCACAGCTTGACAGGCCCTAGATGCCTCTAAAATGTATGGGTTTCATCCTATCAGCTAATCCAGATATACTTGCTTGTCTTAATTCCTTTCTGCATTTATGGGACAATGAGGGCTTACTGTTCATTTACACCAGATTATTTATTTATGTTTTCTGCAAGTTGTCAATGTTGGGCAAAGGGAGTTAGTTTTAGGAAAAAATCAATTAAAGCAACAACTTGCTAATAAAAATTCTCGACAAACTGCTTTTTTTTTTTTTTTTTTTTTAACATAGAATAAATATGTTATCAACTGTGCAATTTTGACCCATTATGTGACTGTTCTTTCAGTATACAGAAGCCAAGAATTGAATTAACCAGACTGCACCCACACAGGAACTGGCACCGAGGATAATTCACTATAAGTGAGAGCTGAAGTGAGAATACCACCACCCTAAATTTAGGTCACGTTTATAACCTCATAAGATCAGCTGAAGCCACAGGAATTTCTGACTGTATTTTCTGGACCTATTTGCTAAATTCCTTTGTCCTCTCTGCTTCTGCTGACATCTGTATATGTGATAGCTTCTGGAGCTCTGGAGAGGCAGATAGGTATGGATTGAGGTGATCTTCCTCATAACTTTCAGTCTTTTTTCACATCTGATTTTTAATTAATTTTCTCAGTCTATATATTTTTTCTTTTAAGTGTGTGTTCTTTTTGAAACTTCTGAATGAAGTATAGATGCCTTAAATTACTGACACTACTGCAACCTTCAAGCACAGTAGTCTGTTATCTTCAAGAGAGGAGAAACAAATGAGAGTCTCTACAGAACTGAAGGAAGACAAAACTGTATGCTATCCAAAGTTGCTCAGCCACTGACATCCATATCTCTGTCTGAGTTAGCACATAGTAGGGCATGTGATGTTATTATGGGAATGGTTAAGAAGTGGGTCATAGTAAAATGGCTCAGCACTGTTTGGCTTCTATAGAACTATGGAATGCATGAAATGCAAGGAAAATATTCTAAATACAACAGTGACAAGCAGTAGAGAAAAAAAAAAAAGTAATTTGGGGGCTGCTGTGTTCTCCTTCTTGACTGTGTCCTGGAAGTGTCAGTCTGTTTACTTTATGATGTGTTGAGATAAAGTCATTGTATGCTGAAAGAACAACAGGTCATCACAGCACTGCTCTGAATCCTGACTCATCTGAATGTTGATGTCATTATTCACAGGTGCCTTGATTAGGTGCAGCACTTAAATTCATTACCAAAGTAGACTGATTATAAGAGATCTTTCTTTTCCAAAAACACTATGATGATCAACTTCTAGTAATTCTAGATTTTCCTAAAATTTATTTTGTCATGTATGGGCATACGTATCTATAAGACCCCAGTGATGTTAATATTTGTCTTGTAATCAGGCAATTAAGGAACTGGTATGGGTGTACAGGCAATATAAGGCATCTTTAGGCAGCCCAAAACATAAATGAATACTGCATACATATTATTATGATTGCTAGTTGCTAGTATGCTGTGATTCTGTCACAGCTTTAGTGGTGAGAATAGAACACAGAATCATAGAATCACAGAAAATCCCAAGTTGGAAGGGACCTACAAGGATCACGGAGTCCAACTGCTGGCTTTACTCAGGACCACCCAAAAGTCAGATATATGTCTGTGAACATTGTCCAGATGCTTCTTGAACTCTATCAAGCTGGATGCCATGAGCACTGCCTTGAGGATGCTATTCTAGTGCCAGACTACCATCTGGTGAGAACCTGTCCCTCACCCCCAGCTGCCCCTCCCCTGGCACAGCTCCATGCCGTTTCCTCAGGCCCTCTTGCTGTCACAGAGAGCAGATCTCAGAGCTGCCCCTCCACTCCCTGTGAGGACCTGCAGCCGCCATCAGATCTCCCCTCAGCTCCTCTACTCTGGGCTGAGCAAAGCAGGGACCTCAGTTGCTCCTCATACGTCTAGCCTGACAGATCCTTCACTATCTTTATAGCCCTCCTTTGGGCACACTCTTAACAGTTTTGTGTCTCTTGAGTACAGCAGCAACCAAACCTGCACACAGCACTCCAGATGAGGGGGCAACAGCACAGTGTAGAGTAGGACGACTTCCCTCACTTGGCTGGCAAAGCCATGCTTTGCTACAAACAGTTCCAATACAACAGTTCAAATAACTCTTCTGTGCTGTGCTGCAAGTAGGCTGCAGTCACGTTACTGATTTCTATGTATTGTTTTGCTTGTGCTGATTCTGAATTTATATTCAGTTTCCTAATGTATTCTAACATATTATTTGACGGAGAAGAACATTTGTGGAGGGTACAAAGTATCTGTGGATGTTGAGTATTTGCAAAAAATACATTTTCAATTCCAAATAATTTTATATGTCAGATAAATGCCTAAGCACAAGCATATGTTTGTTGTATGGCTGACTTATAGAACTGATCCAGCAATTCCGTAAAAAAACATATTAAGTACAAATTATCTAATCCATATTCTTAGGTATAGTGGCAAGCAGTAGCCATGTTCAATTCAAATGCATGAAAATTGTAAGATATCTAAAACATTACGGAAATAATTATTTTGAAAAGTGTACACTTCATTTACTTTCTCTTTTATATAGCCACAATACCTAACACATATGTGTTTCTGAGATTTTTACATCATAACTTGATTTCAGCAGCTAGGTTTTATGATGAGCATCTTCACAAAACTTAAGATAAAATCATGACACTTGGCAACATTGCCATTGAAATATATATTACAGTTACAATATTATATTACAATATGGCTGTAACTTGCACCCCTTAATGCTCTACTATTCACAAGAACTATATATTTACAGGTCAGAATTTAAGGGTTTCCTTAGATGTAGTCCTCAAGAAAGGACAGTGAAGCTTGGAGGAGTCTTATTTTACAACTCCCTAAATACAAAAGTTTTACAAATTTAGCTGTTTCCCCTGATGTTTTTTGCTTGAATAATGAACAAGATTCCAACTGAGAGATGGGACAGAACAAAAATATTTTACAAGATAAATGAGCACTTTTTTTCTACTGCAAAAAAAGATTTTAATGGCATTCTGATATAAATTAAATACACCCAACCAAGCCTATTTGCTTTCTAGAACTTGGACAACTGGAGATGAAGAGAAATCATGGAAGTCATCTTTGGTCTCTTTTCTCCACAGCAATCAGAGTAGCTGTGCTGTCCCAATCAGCATCACAAAGAAATAGACTCTCAGTGTTGAAATATGTGACCTTCTCAGTAGTATGCTGTTAAGAAACTCGTTGTTGCCTCAGGTTATTTCCAGTTCATTTCTCTTTGGATATGAGCTTTTCATGGCATTTAATAGACTGAGTTCTAAGTACAGAAGTCAGGTTACAGTTCAGCACCACATGGTCACTCTCTTGAAGGGATAATTGCTGGAGAAGGATGGTGATCCCTGTAGCACCAGATGATGAAATGGTGCTTCACCCTTCCAAAATGTAGTTGTTCTAGTTGTAGCATACAGTGCCTTTCACTTGGTTTATGTTCTCTCTGACTGGAGGTCTTTTCATGCTATAAAATCCACATCACTGAAACTATTGTTCACTGGTGCAATCATGAAGAAAAAGTCAAGTATAAACACCACAAGAACATTGTTTCCAGCTCAGTGACTCAATATTGGTTAACCGAATGTAATCTGACAAGTCATGTTTTCAATGCTTCTACAGAAAATACAGTAGAAAACACTGAAAGTTTTCTCTGTCTCAAATGTGCAATTTCTATCCTCAGCGAAATATATATATAGCTGTCAGAATATATCCTCAGGCTTTGAACATAAAATTCCTGATAGAAAATACCTTCAATTTTCACATAGTTTTTGCATTTATTTAGAATGATTCTAAAAGTAACAAATATCATCAGGAAATTGTGCTCTGTTGAAAGTTAAGATACTCCATGGGAACTTCTGAGGAACTATTCTATTAAAAAGCATTGGCTCTAGCAATTGAGCTGCTCTTGTAGATGAAGGTGTAATGTTATGTTAATGGCTTGCAGAAGAAGTTGAGAAATATGAATAAGAAATAACACTTCTGAAGAGAGGAGGTATGAGCACTTTTTTGGCAGATTGTTTAGATGATATTTCAAATCAGTTCCAAATGAACAGAGAATTCAGAGTTGTCTGACATGAGAAGCATGTAGAAATTAATGAAATAGACTATGTCAATTTTGTTACTAATTTCTTAGTAGTAATGTATTTTAAGACAAAATGCACAAAGAGATTTTGTTAATGAAACACTTTCTCTAATAACTTTAATGCATTCAGTTATTTACAGAGAGACTGTTGTCATTCATGTAAATCTAATATTTTGCAGGGGATCCAATTTGCTGAATTTCTAGGTAAACAAAAATCTTTAGTAATGTTGATTTGTTGAAGACTCTCAAAAGCTATGTAAGAATATCTGACATCTTTTAATGGTACAATAATAAATAAAAATTGGAATAAATATGGAATGGTCTCAGTATATGTAATGATAGAGTTTCAAATATAACAGTGGAAGTTATGCTTTCTTGTAATTAAATTAATTACTTCCCTAAACACTAAAATTACCTTTAAATGAATTAATTGTAGTGCACATCTAATAAGTGAACACACTTCTAGACTCATTGCCCTTTTGCACTCATTTCCCCTTGATGTCAGTGGGAGTTTTGTTTAGAGAGGGAACACAGGAGCAGACCATTAACGTTACTGTATTTTGAAATCACACCGAAAATTCTTTTGTGCTGTGGAATGATAACCAAATTTTATTAGAACAGTCCTGGATGATCTTGGAAATAAAAAGATATATGTATTTTTGAAAAATGAATATTATTTCAGAAAAGCAAGTTAGTACCCAATTTTTAAACCATGCACACTTTGTTCTATTCTTGTCTGCAGCTAGGAATGAATCTTGCTGCAAGTAATCTATGTAATTCTGTAAAATGATAGACAAGTTTTTTTGTATTTAGATACATGGAGAACCTCCTCCCCCTCACAGTCTGACTTTAGTGTCTGCAGGGCTGTTTCTCACATTTTTCTCACTCTCTCACAGCTGCTATGGAACTTTTTTTTTTGCCCCTCTTTCTTAAATAGGCTATTACAGAAGTTCCACCAGCTTGGTTGGTGTTCTCACCTTTGGCCACTGGCAGGTCAGTTTTGTAGCCAGCTGGAAGTGGCTGTGTCCAGAGGGTACTCCCCGGTCATCTCTTCACAGCAGTCCCTAGGCAACTATCCCTATAGTCCTCTACCGAAAATTTCCATATCTACAGGCAGTTCCATGCTGAAAAAAAAAAATTGCATTGGCAAATAATTTTTTTTCAGTTTTGAATGGCTAAGCAGATTACTTTGATTGCTGCTGGACTCTGTTGTTTCTCTGTTCTTTATAGAATAATTCTACTGATCTTCTGGTTTGAAAACTAATACAATGATTGCTTTGTCGTAAAGACAAGATCTGTTTTGCTTCTTTCCACTTGTCAAACTCCTTTTCTTCTTTGCTTAAGTTCTTTGTGCCTTCCCTATGCAAACAATAATTCATTAAGTCAAACACAGGCTAACTGGGTAGATGTGAAAACAGCGAATGTTGTCAGTCTTGACTTCAGCAAGGCTTTTGACATGGTTTCACAAAAGATCCTCATAGGTAGGCTTAGGAAGTGTGGAATAGAAAAGTGGATTGAGAAATGGCTGACAGGCAGAGCTCAGAGGGTTGTGATCAGCAGTGCAGATTCTAGTTGGAAGCCTGTAGCCAGTGGTGCTCCCCAGGGATTGGTACTGGGTCCCGTCTTAGGTGAATGGACAGAGTGCATCCTCAGCAACTTTGCTGGTGATACAAAGCTGGGAAGAGTGGCTGATGGATCAGAAGGTTGTGTTGCCATTCAGCCAAACCTGGACAGGTTGGAGAGCTGGGCAGAAAAGAACCTGATGAGGTTCAACAAAAGTGAGTGTAGAGTCCTAAGCCTGGGGAGAAATAACCTCATGCATCAGTGCAGGTTAGTGGCTGACCTGCTGGAAAGGAACTCGGCAGAGAAGGACCCGAGTGATCTGCTGGGCAACAGTTCAAGACCGGGAACTTCTACAGAGAGTCCAGCAGAGGGCCACAAAAGATGACTGGGAGCCTGGAGTATCTGTATGAGGAAAGGCTGAGAGACCTGAGACAGTTCAGCCTGGAGAAGAAAGGGCTGAGGGGGGGATTCAATCAGCGTAAATACCTAAAGTGTGGGAGACTAGATGGGGCTAGGCTCCTTTCAGTGATATTCTGTGACAGCACAAGGGACAATAGGTAAAAACTGGAACACAGGAAGTTCTGTAAGAACATGAGGAAGAACTTCTTTACACAGAGCGTGAGTGAGCACCAGAAGAGGCTGCCCAGAGAGGTTATGAAGTTTCCTTCTCTAGAGATAATCAAGACCCATCTGGTCACCTTCCTGGGCGACCTGCTCTGTTTTAACAGGGGATTGGACTGGATGATCTCCAGAAGTTCCTTCCAACACTGCAATTCCATGATTCCGTGATGCACATGATTATTGGCTACAATAACCAGGTGGCATAGAGAAAAACAAACAAACAAACAAACACACACATATATATATATGTAAATTATTTTCTTTACGAAAGAATTGCAAAATCTAACCCAAATGTTTGAATAAGGAATCAAACTGAAAAATTGTGGGAACTAACAAAACTGTGGCAGCTAATGCTGACAAATATTTTAGTCTCTGTCACTTAATTATTGAAGCATATGCACTAAAACTTATCATCCAAATATGTCTACAAATAGACCAGTTTAGGAGAAATAAGATGCAAAACACCAGCAGTGAGTGACTGCTGTGGTTGCACACAATATATACACACATCTCAGGCTGATAGCCCTCTGGAATCCCAACATGTGTTTTACCAGATGAGATGGTATGTGTCATTTACCAAATTTCCCAAATGAATGAAGTGTAGTATGAATCTGTAATAGCATATTCATAAATTTTATTTGTTTTGATTTTAGATATTCTTCTTTCCTCTTTTTTACAACTTCAATTATAAAATAAAAAATGCCAGTGGAAAGTGAGCTTTTCCTAATCTGAATTGCCTAATGACTCAAAACTCTGTTAAGTGAAATATAAGTAAATTTCTTGTTAGCATTTTTAAGACCCAAGATTCCCACATCATCTTGCATGCCTAGATTACTACTGAGTCATGCTGGTTCATGCAATCAGATACAATGCTGTTTTTTTCATTTGATCTTTGGAAATTTTTGAAGAATGGTACCTTACACTAGCGAAAAGGATGTTTTTCTTCAGCTACATAATTTATGTAAATGTTTCATGGTATCGTGTTTATTCAGTATTAATCATGAAGTACAGAGGAAGAGAATGATTACATTTTCCTAATTCCATTTCATGGTCTTCATCTTATCAATTCCAAGTCCATGTTAAGCTCAGTTTTAATCATCAGCCAATGTCAGTTTTACATAGTTTCTATCTTTTCCATTTATAACCGCAAGGTCGTCTATTAATCTATCATTTTTGGAGTTTTGGTGCTGTTTCTTAATGACAACTTGAAAGGAGCTGAGTTCAGATCTCTATGGCTTTCTGGCTGCTATCTGCAAAGTACTGTAAAGTAAATATTTGGAAAAAAAAGCTTCATGAAGACGAATTTGACTAAAAGATGAAAAATCACAAGATGTTACTTTTCTTCTAAAGGCAGAAGATTAAGTGCCACATCTCAAATTTAATTCATGCTAAAAATAAAGAGAAATGTATATACATTGTATTGTCTTTTGCCTAGAAGAATTTCTAAACGAAATACAGCTTATTGTTTTACTGAACTACCAATAATCCACCATCTTTACTTGTGTCTATATTCTCCTATGCCATTGAGAAGACCTGTAGCTTTTGTGAGGATTACTACTTTCCTTGTGCCCTCAGTTGCATAAGTAGCAGTGTATTTTGGATTGGGTAGCACACTGCTGGCCTATACCAGTATCAAACAGCTTTGTGATCTGATCAGGATAAAGCTGTGAAAACTTGCTCTGTTTTCTAATATTAATCTACTCTTTTCATTGCCACTAACATAAATTTCATTCTAGGTTCTTCATTGCCTCTTTTCTTTTCTCTTTTGTATCTAGATTTGAAGATCTAATATATCACAGAAAACGTTTTAAACATATCTCAGAAAATATAGCAGAAATCAACTACTTAGTATCACCATCAGTACAAACATAATAAGTAGGATCTCTCCAAAAGAAACCTGTCAGCTCTACTGTTAACTATCTCTTAGAAGTTCTTCAACTATCTTCCTCAATTTTTTCATATAAATGTTATTAATAATAATGCTGATGTATGTCATGATAATCCTGGGAAGAATAAAATATTTATAAAACATTAGAAGATGAAACAAACTAAATAAAAACAAACCATAGAATCATAGAATCATAGAATCACAA
>PPHD01026109.1:0-11561 GCA_002909625.1 Bambusicola thoracicus
AAAAACATGCAAAGCCAGAACATGATTCAAAGTGAAATCTGGTATGAAAATTCAGAACTCAGTCCATGAGTGTTTGTTTCTAACTGATCTCATTGTAGATAAAGCATGTTAGCACGTTCTAGGAAACATTTTCCCTACTGCACGTATGCGAGTCAGAAAGCAGATGAGAAGCTCTGACACACAGGGCTTTTTCTGCCAGGATAACTGTTTCATGTTTTGATTTTATTTACTTCTTCCATGTTTATTTCCTCTCTTTCACGCCTGTCTGTCTGTTTTGATTTGTGCGTCCTGTCCCATTTTTTATGTAACAAGAAACTACATTAGTGCTGGCCGACTCAGAAAGTAGCACCGTTTGTTGGGTAAGAAGCATTATTTCTCACCATAGCACTTAGTCTGGTGGGAATAAAAGAGTTTATGTACAGTGGATTTATCTTGGTTTCCTATTCATTAAAGAGAAGGGGTTGTGGGAGGAACAAATGAGTTTCCACCAGGAAAAACCCCACTGTTACCAGATTGGACAGCCCTTCCAAGCTACAATTTAGGAACACACAGACTTAATTGTGATGAAATTCAGCTACAGCTTTCTAGATTTCATCAGTGTGAATGTAGAGCTTGCTGCTCGAGTGCTTGCTGTTAGTGACCTGATGTGATGTTAGCAGTAGGCCTTCCTTTGGCTGAGGTTCAGACTAGATGATCACCTCCAGGATCCTTTCCTAAAATAATATATTCACTTGTATCCATTTCCTTACCAACAAATACCTTTGTGATTTTGCATTTGCTTGAGCCCATCTCAGTGGATGTGCAGTCCATAAGAGAACAGACATATACTGAGAAGCGGCTTAGAAAGTATTAACAGCTACAGTATACTTAAGGTGATCCTAAGGATAGAACAGAAACATGCATTTTTTATGCCCCTTTAAGCATTCTCTCTTTTGAGGAGAATTAAACCCAACAAACTTTATTTCTTTTCTAATTAATGGACTTCTACGTTTCTAGCAGATGTAGTTTCCTGACATTTCATTCTAGCTGTCATATGAGAGCTTCCTAAATAATCATTGTGAGAAATAACCCTTTTAATTAACTGAGTTTTGCAATACTGCTTCCTTGTACCACCGTTCCAGAAGGAAACCCCATTGTAGTTGGTGGTCTGACCTCTGGATAGATTTAAAAAATATAATCAGCTGCTGTTTTCTTTTCTTTTTGACTTAAAGCATAGATCGCTTGAGGCAATGGAAGCAGAAGCAGAGCTGCTTTTCAGCCACGTTCTTTAAAGCCTGGAAATTCTCTTTGTTTTGGTGTTGGTATAATAAAAATGGATTTTTCTGTCTCTGACCTTGGAGTAGGCTAACTGGCTTTTGAAGCTACAATCCTTAAGCGGGCAGAAGAGTTGCTCTGCAGTTTGTAATAGGAGCCTTGTGGAAGAGTTGCTCTGCTGGTTGCAGCCTTGCCTTATCCACTTGGATGTGCCTTCTGTGTTGGACCAGTGGTTTGTCTAACCTGGCATCTTACCTTTTAAGGCACATTTAAAGAGAGAAATGAAGGACAGTTTCTAGTGTGTCAGTGGCATTTGCAGAGGAAGGACATAACTTGGGCATGTTTTTGAGTATGAAACACAAACAACTTATGCATATTCTTAAAACTCAGTGTGTTAATCAGTTAATCATTCTTTCCTATGCTTACAATCCATGTAAAAGTACCAATAGGAAATATCGCTGGCTGGTTTTCCACTTTTTGAATCTTGAACTGATTTATACAAGACCAGCATTGTGCATTGTCTGCTGTTGTCACACAGCAGTATGTTATGTCACATAGCAGTATTGTCTTCTGGTACTTATCTGTAAACAGCGGTCACTTTCATCAGCTGCCTCTCTGAGCTTTCCCTGGTCATACACAGCTGGATGGGATGTAGTCTATTCCTCCTCTTTCAACCCACACTCCCTTCCCAGTGAAAGATGTTATTCTTTCTTGCTTATCTCTTGAGCAACAAAATGTTTTGTTTATTATCAATTCTATCTATAAGATTTGAAGTGCTGAGATACAGTCTTCAATACAGGTACTGAAAACGGAATACAAGATGGAGGATGTAGGATGGAAATGCCAGTGAATGCCAGTTGGTTGGGTTTTTTCCCTGTTTTTTATTTCTGATAGTTCTGGGTTTCCTCTGAAACACAACAGTGTCAAAGTTTTCCAGAAGGTCATCTCTGAAGGGAGTTGCTTCAGTAACAGGGTTGTTGCAGTCTCCCTCTTTCCTCCCTGCCCTCCTTTGTAGTTGCCTGGAGGGTAATATAAAGAATTCCTTTTCTTCTTAACAGATATTCAAGGACACGTCCATCAGTTTTTCTCTACATTACCCTTGGGAAGAAAAATGTAGAAAACCCTGCATCTAGCTTTAAACGCTTTATTTTTGGCACAGCCCACTCAGCTTGTCTTTCCTGGCACTCTTAAACTGGAAACTTAAAGCTGAAGACATGAGTTGTTTGCTTTTATTGCTCCGCGAACCATCCTTCTAGGAGGTGGGTGGAAGGACAAGGAGGCAGTGAGGCAAAGAATGAGAACAAAGGGAGAAATCCACCTCAAATGTCACAGTTGTGCAGGCTTGAAAGTGCTTTCAGACATTAGGCAGGTGATGATAAAGCTGCCTTTTGAACTATGACTGAACAAAATACACAGACGTATATGAAGGAAATGTGTGTGTGCTTGCATTTAGTACCATTGCATATAACTACATTGCGCATACCGATATAACTACAATAATGCATGCGCACGCACACAAATATTACATACTTAATCATGCATTTGCCATGAACCATCTGCAGCATCAAATTTATTTGCTGCTTTCTTTCTTTCCCCACAATATTATGATACTACAGAGGTTATTTTCTTTTTTTTTCCCCTCTCTCTGCCCAGCTACATCTTCCATTCCCTTCAGTGGGGTCACTGGCAGAACCATTCGTAATGCTTAATAACGCACTCTACCAGCGGTGCATACTTTAGAATGCTGGAATTGATTTTTCTTTTCTAAAAGCGTGCTCTGCCAGGGTAGCCTTTGTCCTACTGCCTAATAATACGTGATGTTCCTGACAGCACGGGATGTGAGCCCAGATGTTCTGCAGGCATCAGAAAGTAGCAGCCTCAGTGCAGTCTCTACTGCTGTCAGAGGCAGTTCTTTTGCTGCAGATATAGATCTGCTTGGAAGAGTAATTAG
Source organism: Bambusicola thoracicus (assembly GCA_002909625.1). Taxonomy (NCBI): domain Eukaryota; kingdom Metazoa; phylum Chordata; class Aves; order Galliformes; family Phasianidae; genus Bambusicola; species Bambusicola thoracicus. The sequence goes on from PPHD01026109.1 coordinate 3,206, forward strand.
GGTGTTTTGTTCCTTTTGAAATGGGTTCTCAAAGTTAGGTTTCGAGCATCCAAAACTTAGTAAGATATAGATGTGCACAACGGATGAGCATCTTGCTCAATTCACAGGTGCTTAATGCTTGACACCGTGAACGTTATGGTAAGAACCAGCCTTTGGTCACGTTAAAAATGATGGTTAATGTAAATAGAGATGTTTCAAGTACTGCAGAGGATCCAAGCAGCTCTCTGTTCTAAAGTACATTTGCTGTGGTACTTATCCTGTAGTAACTCACAGTCAGCAAAACTGCTAGTCTGCAGCATTGGAGATTACACCGTTCAACATATAATTTGTCCCTGCTAGCGTACTGTAGCTAAGAATGTTTCTGTTGCCCAAATCGGTATGTGAATATTTGGATGCCATAAACTTGTTTAAGTTTCCTTTGTTTCTGCTTTTCTCAGGTTCAGTGCTTAGTTCAGTGCAGTCATTGGTTTGCATTTGCTATCTTTCAGTACTACCAACGACCTGATGAAAATCCTTGTGCTTGTACTGTAAGTGGTGGCAAATAGAAAGTTAAATTCACTTTTTCTGTACCTTCCATTATTTTTTTTCATGCTTGTTTTCGACCTCTTCTTTGTTTTGTTTGACTTAGGCTGCGTGAGATTGAAGTGTGGGTATCTGCAACATCCATATCACGCTGTATGAGTTAGAATATGCAGTTTCCTAAGAGAAGTGTCAACAGTAAATATGTTGAAAAGAGGTCTTCTCTGTTTTGGGACTGATGCCTTCCAGTCAAAACTTCGAGAGTTTAAATCATGGCTGGCAAAGCTTGCTGAATAAACACAGCTTTGTGTTGTGAATTATAAGACTTGTGAAGCAGCAATCTTCGTCCAGTGAACTAGAATTCGTTCAGACAGCGTGCATGTTTGTAAAGCTGGATGCAGGATTTGTATTTAGTTTTCAGTATTGCAGTATTTCAGTAACAAAGCACGTGGGGAGCACTTGTGGCTTGGCAGACTGTCCTGGGAAACAACACCTCCTGAAAGATGAAAACCAAGGTGAGGGAAGCTCTGTTGTTATGCAGGAAATGGCACGGAAGGCCACAGCTAAACTAATGGCACTCCGGGCTTCAAAGAGGAAACCTGCAAAGAATTTAGAATGATTTGAAAAGTGGAGGACAAGAAAACGCGCAGGGACACAGAAGGTTTATTTCCTTCCACTGATCAAAGGTAAGGTTGAGAGGTGTGTTGTGGACTGACTTCTGAAGGGATAAAGTACTTGATGGTGTAGAATGTGTGTTGCTTAACAGATGGTGTAAGAATAATCAAGTAGCAGGAACTCATTAAGCCTGTTCAGGCTGAGTCAACGCGCGTTGGGCATGGAGGATAACACACCAGTGGAGCAATGGGGTTGCAGTGCACTCTGTATCACACAGAGCACCTGAAACTCTTATGTTGCCAAGGTGATAGAAGCATTTCCTTTGGCTTTATTTAGACTTCCCAGGTTGGACAAAGTGATTGTTTATTTGTCGTTAGTTTTACTGCAACTAGGCCAGAACGTACAGATTGGTGCAGAATTTGTCATAAGGTTCTGCATGATGCAGCAGAGTCAGTAATTCTTGTGACCTTGAAATCTGACTGTGGGAAATGTCAGTCACACCTCCTCTTGTTTTGTCTCTCTCTTTTTCCGTCTAACCTGAAAGTTTTTAAATACTTCTGTGGTGCTGGACTGCATCTTGTTAAGTGGTAGCACAGTCAGTGCTGTTACTGAGGGGGTGGACCACTTTTTTTTTTCCACTTATGCTTCACGCCACCGTGACAGTGCCATCAGGTATGGCAGAGTACAGTTAAGCATGCTGATGTATCATCCGGTTGCCTTGTAATGCAAGTTGACAGCTACTGACAAGGAAGGTTGTGATGGTAATCTTGGAGACTTCTACAGATGACAGTCTGAAAACATCCCAGTCCCTACCAGTTCATTCTTAGAGGATTCATTCAGCTCTGTTTGGTCTGAGGAGCAGCATACTCTTATACTGAGCTAGCTCTTTGTAATGCTTTTAAAACAAAGCCTTTAAAACAGCAACCGTGCAAAGGGTTATGTTATTTACTATATCTGTAAATGATAACAGTGCTTTTTTATTGGTGCAGAAATGCTTTTTTATGGAGCTAGTTTAGTAATATATACCATCACTAAATCTTCACTAAGAGCTGAAGTACGTTTGCAGTCTGATGTTTCAACCTACTGTCCTGAAGAAAGAAGCTAGCTTACGATAAGAACACCCCCCCACACACACTCCATATTTTCATTCTTACATCTTCAGAGGCAAATTACTGCACTCAGGAGATAAATAGAGCCAGAACTCAGAATGGCAGCATGGCTGAGGCTGAGGCTGGAAGGTGCCTCATGCACTGTCTTGACTTGCATCCCTGCTCAGAGCAGGTTGTCCAGGTGTCCAGTCTGATCTCAAGTGTCTGCAAGGATGGAGATTGCAAGGGATATTTATTATCTTCATATACTTTCATTCTGGTTTTCTAGCTGTATGACAGTTTACTGATTTGGTAGGCATATTTGGGCTTGTTAGTCTGATCTTCCTGTTGTATAATCTGCTAGTTCTGCAGGAGAATTTTCTAGCTTTCTTGGTTCTTAATGGGAATCTTCATGTTCTGTAGGGAATACGGCAGAATCTGGGACTCAGGTTTATTTCCAAACCAACTGTGTCCCCCTAGGAGAACTGCATCTGCTATTTGTCTTTCCTCTCCGTTTGATTTCTGTTCAGTTTTCAGTGGACGGGTACATTGCCTTCAGGGTGAGGAGGGCAACAGTGAAGTTCTGATTACCTCTTGGACATTCTAAAGCACAGCATATGGGAAGTGAGGCTTTTGCCTCTGGCACTATTTTAGTCTTGCTTAAGTCTAGAAAGTATTATTAAATATGAGCCTTTGATCTTTGTTTCCTGGAAGGATGCTTTTTATAAGGGAGTGATTCTCTTTTCAGTAAGTTCTTGACACGATGACAACTAAGGCTGTTGCTGTTGTCTGACAGGAATTGATGGCCCAGCTGCTTTTCAAGATGATGTTCAGAAAGCAGGAAGTCAAGTGCAGATTCTCACTGTTGGGCAGTCTAGCCATGATGAAGATGATGGAGAGAAAATGGCTGCTGGCCAACAACAGCAAAGCAAACAGGATCTTAAAACAGCAATGCAGAAAAAGGGTAAGTAGCTAAAGCCACCTTCAGATTCTCACTGCTCGTTTTATTTATGCCGATTCCTTTTCTTATTCTCATGCTCAGCCCTAGCCTAAGCAGAGATTGATATTCTTCCTTTCAGGCTCTGTTCTATTCCATCTCTAAAAATAATGAAGTTCTCTCTTGTCCCAAGGAACAAATGCTCCCCAGGCTTTCAGAACTGTGATATTCCCATCTGCAGTACAGTGCGGCTATTAAAGCACCAAGCCAGATGCTAATGCTCATATCCATCTGTTACATTTTGATATTTTATGACTCCAGAAATCACGTATGTGGCAGCTAATGAAGAGTATGGAATAACAATATTTGAACTAGAATATTAGTTTTAATTTTGCTGTTGGTTAAACTCTGTTCATGGTTTCGCAACGTGTGTTCATGCTTGGAGAGGTGAAAATTACAATACTGCATTCTGCGGCATTTGTCCCACGTTGTCCTGGAATGCTCTCTGTTGCTTTTTTTTTTTCCTGAAGGCACACATGATTTAGGAGATAGGCTGTGTATGTATGCATTCATGCATCTGTGCTTTCCTTCCTGCAGCGTTATTATCTTTTGTTAAACATTATCCGTAGGAAGGAAAAAATCCTAAAATCTTCACAGAGCTTTTTCTGAAAGCATTTATTTAGGAGGAGTTCTTCTTCAGTGTATGGCTTTTGAGGCTAAGGTGGCTTGAGCCAAGTGTACTCTGATGCTTTAAGAATAAACTCCTTGTGTATAAAGAGCAAAATGTAAGTGCAAACTTGACTCATCTAGAATAGACTATTCATATCTAAATGCACGCTTCTTGTCTGCAGCACAGTTCTCACTAAGATTCATTTTTTCTGAGACATTACTCTGCAGATGTGAGCAACTTCAACTGAAATGGGCATATTTTATCCAAGTGGGGCACTTCCTGGGCATTCGAGTCAAAGGAATGTTGGCATGACTAACAAGTTCTGATCTGTGTGATGATTGTGTTGCCTTAGACTATGGCTCAGAATATGTAATGGTCGGACGCACTACTTACTGAAGCTGGTTGACTTAAAAATTATCAGCAGACTTCTCAAATTAGGTCAGAGCACTCAGATTGTTACTCTGGGGGACATTTCTATTTTTGATGTTTTTCCAAGTTAATGTATAGTTTTATTCTCTCAATTCTTTTGTTTGTTTTTTTTCAGTAGAAGCAGTGTATGGTATGACCTTTTTTTTACCCAGCTCTGAGCATACTCCTGATCAGAGCAGACACTGCTGAGGCTGTTTGACTGGTATGCTTCAAGTCTGTACAGGGGCTTTGTTTTTGGGAATCCTGGGGATGATTTTTATTAACAACAGAACTGTTGTCTGTGGGACACAAAGAAAAGTATTAAAACAGGGCTGCAACTAGTACTATCTCCATAGAATATTTTTACTCTGCCTATGTGGTTTTCTAGTTGATACCAGTAAAGGAAGCTTGATAGTATCCCAGTAGTCCTGGGAACCTTTACGTAGAGCTAGGGCTTTTCATATGGATTCCCACTGCTGCTTCACTGCTTGTAACATGCCTGTTTTGGCTTGTCCCCATTGGTCTGCAAAGCATTTAGAATGGCTTTTTCCAATCAGTCCACCTCTTGCACAGAACAGGAGCAGGAGGAGAAAAACCACTGAGATGAATGCTAGCTGGCCTGATGGGAAAGGACAAGTCAAGTCCCATTAGGTTTGTTCACCCTGATTTGTGCCTATTCTGCTCTGTGACTTTAACTTTGTGGATAGAAACCTCACTCAGCATATGCATCTCTCCTCTCTGAGGATCACTCAGCAAGTCAAGCTCAGTTAGAAGACAAGAGGGCATAGGCTAGCTGAGTGCGAAGAGAATATGCTGTTTGCAAGAAAATGCCAAATGTTTTATTTGATTTCTCCATCTGTTGGAAATTGCCATAGCTAGAATCATTTACTTCCTGCAGGAAATATTTGTCCTTTTAATTTCAGAAGTCTTAATATGTATAGGTCCTTGCTGACAAATGAGTCACTAGGACAGAGCCAGACTTCTCTAAGTTTCACCACTCAATTAGCATTCAGTCTTCATGTTTATCAGTTTCCTGTATGTCTCTGTAGAGGCTTGGGATGAACAATCTGATCTTACTTCTTTCCATGTAAAGTTACAGCTCTTTGAAAATGTAGAGAAGGAATAGGTTTGATTTCTGCATTCAAGAACAACGCAGGAGCTCTTTGAAGCATTCTTCCCCGCAGGTCTTCACTGCAGGCTTTTCTGTGCCAGGCAGAGAATTTTCCCCACTAACATTCTGCCTGAACGTAGAAGCAAACTATCTATGTCTGTGCAGAATAATGTATGCAAGTATGGCTTTTCTGCATGGATGCCAGCTGAAGAGATGGATTGCTTCTCCTAACCGTGCATATTTGACTAGAACATTGGGTATCATCATTAACAACTAATGTTTGTGATTAATGTGTGTGATTAATAATGAGTGAGTTCTGCAGGCTTTAAAAATACCAGTTGACCCATGAATTCAGGCTCCCCTGCATGACCGGATCCTACTAAAGCTTTCTGCTGCCATGCTGGGTGCTGTATGTCCATACTGGGGCAACTGAAGTAGATAGTGAGACCAGTCATGGTACAGCTGAATGAAATATAAAATTGCAGTGTGCTCCTGCTTCATTTTTATTCGCTCTTACTGCTTTGGTGATGTTTTATTGTCAGGTATGCATCTGTTGTCAACAGCTATTTTAAAGGGCATGCATTGAAGTTACTGGAAGGAGCAATAACATAAAAAATATTTAAGAGCTTTTTGATGTCTGTTTTCCTCATTCATTTCCAAAATTGGAAGCAAAGCAAACCATTACTGGTACAGACTCTGGTATTTATATTTTTATGGTAGTTCGTTCTCTGCTTATTGCACACCAAGCTCATACTCCTGAGAATAAGTTGCCTGAAAATCTCCATGTGTACCTGTGGGAGTTCAGAAGCACCATTTAGATAGCCTAAAACAGACAGTGCAGACACACTGGGCACAGGATTTTAGGTAGAATTTAGGCCAACCAAATACGAGTCTGAATACTTCTTTTTCAATGTTACTGAAAAAATATTTGTATACAATCTGTGTTTATGATTTGTATCTATTAGGGGTGGGCTTTTTTTCATCTGTGTGTTAGAATTAGGCCAAACACTTACCATGAAGGGCATGTCATTCACGTAAGTGTTTGTGGCACAGCCTTTTAGCATGGACGATGCTTTCTGAAGCTTGAGCTCTACGAATCAGGGCTATATGGCTTTATGAAGAATGATGTTGACGCGTTACTTGCGTTTGCAGAATCATTCCCACAGATGTTTTCCTTTCCCAGATCCCCATGCAAATACATCCTGGTCCTCTTCCACCTCCCAGTCCAGTCTTGTTGCCCTGGATCATGCTCCTGGTAAGTACAGAAAGAAAAGAAGTTAATTATGCCCGCGCTGTTTAGCTCTGGAAATCATTGAGTTTAATTTATCCTTCTGTGTCAGGCTTAACAATAGCAGAGATTCTGGACCAGATAGTTGTTGGTTTATTTCATGATTTTTGGGGAGCTGGGGGGAAGAGTGTGGGTGAGAAACACTGCATAGTCTGCCTCTGATATGTGAAACTTGAGTACAGGGTGGCTTCATCTGAAAAACTAGACCTGGCGAATATCCCATCGCTGGATACGTTCTGCTGCCAAGTCCTGTTTGATGTTCAAAGTTTTGTACCCCTTTGAAATGTCTGAGGCTTTGAATTCTTTTAAAGTCAGATTTTTAAGCGCTCTAAGGCAGTACCTTTGGCCTAGGCTGGTACTGTTTTTTACATGAAATAAATATGCATAAGAACACTTCCTTAATGTGAATGTTTTCTTCTCAGCGTAAGATCTGCTCTTCATTGGCTCTCATAGCAACTCTTAAAAGCGTACAGTAGAAGTGTTCATATTTTAATTGTTAAGGTTTCCAAATGGCTGTGATAGGTTGTCTACTCAGTCACATTGTGTTTGAAGTACTTGATGGCTTAAGATTTAAATTTAATTCCTCGCTGTGTATTTTTCTTGTATCACTGCATAACAGACTTCTCCGTGGAGGGAAACCATGCTATTTCCTACCTCCTTTGCTGAAATGTTTTGGTTTCCCCATGCAAATGCTGCCTCACCACTCATTTGTATGGTGCCTCACATAATGAAGCCCCTCACACACACATTCCTTCTCTCACCTGTAAGCCTAAGGATGTAACAACATAAGAAATGATATTTTTATATCAAGTATTTGTATATCATAGTGCACTGCTTTCTCCTCAGGCATTTCAAGCAGCATGAATTTTGATGAGGAAGAGGATGAGGAAGATGCAGACAGCTCTAGCTCTTCCCAGCTAAACAGTAACACCCGGCCTGGTTCTGCCACAAGCAAGAAATCCAGTAAGGTAAGTAAGGGGTCAGTGCTGAAGAAGGAGCATGTGGGTCACTGTACTGCATCAGTTCAGAGCACAGTCAGGGTAGGCCTGTTTTTTTTGTTTTGTTTTCAATATGTACTACAGCATCTCTGAGCTAATTCACTGTGAAAGCTCTCAGTTCACAGAAGTAACAAAAATAATGACTTGGAGTAAAGAATAACAAATACTGTCCAAACTTGAATGAAGAGAAAGGTAAACCATAAATATTTACCTTTCTGCCTCTTGCGGGATTTCAGAAGGATCTTTTGTTTCTATTGTCTTTTTTCTGAGCATTTTTCCACTCTGCTCATGTTGCTGCTATCTGAAGATAAAGCAGTGCTTCAGGGTGTTCAAATATTCCAAATCACCAGCTCTTGTTAAACCAGTTGACGATGGCTCGCTCACTCCTTTGTGTACAACTGACTTCTCATCCCTTTTAGAATTTTCTCTACCTTAAACTGTCTCTCAGCCATCCAGTATCTTCTTTTCATCAAAGAACACTGTTCACAGAATCACAGAATGTCCTGGGTTGGAAGGGACCTCAAGGATCATGAATCTCCAACCCTCCTGCCGGGCAGGGCCACCAACCTCTCCATTTACTAGACCAGGTTGCCCAGGGCCCCATCCAACCTGGCCTTGAACGCTTCCAGGGACGGAGCATCCACAACCTCTCTGGGCAGCCTGTTCCAGCACCTCACCCACTCTCCTTGTAAAGAGCTTCCCCCTAACATCCAACCTAAATC
>PPHD01026110.1:0-11561 GCA_002909625.1 Bambusicola thoracicus
CCTTTCTCTAGCAGTGGAATCTGTTTTCATTCATGTGGTTGAGTAAACAGCAGATAGATATCAGGCAGAGAATGTTGGAAGCTCTCTGCATTTAAGGTTTTCATGGTTATTCATATGGAATTTTCCTTCATCATTCACACTGAGCATTATAGTACAGTATATATACAGTGTGTGTATATATATAGATAGATAGATAGTACAGTATATAGTAATACTTGGTTCTGGTGTTTCTTAAAGGCTTTCCTTGGCCCTACAACATACAGTCTGTATCGGGTATTTAATTCATGGATGTTACCAAACTTTCATGCTATGTCTGTACAAAAGACAGCAATAGGAAAAACTGAATTTGTGGGTTTTACCTACCTGTAGTTTGCGAAGTTGTTTGATGGCTTCTTCCCGAGCTTTGTTAGCAGAATCGACTTGGCTTTCTAGATCTTTGACATCAACCTCCAACTTCTTTCTGGCTGCAGCTGCTAGGGCACGTTGCTTCCGCTCATCTTCCAGTTCCGTTTCATGTTCATGGAGCTGATCATTAGAGAAGACATGTTTATAAAGCATCCTTGAATACTCTTAAACATTCTGTGTAAGTTTGGGTAGTCTACACAGTCTGTATATCTATTAATTGTGGTATTACTAGCAGTTAAAATGCAATTGTTTTGTTCAAAAATTGAAGATTCTCCAAAAGAGTTAGCAATGTGGGCCTGTACTTGTGGAAATAAGATGACCATGGGATTTCTCCTTGCTGTAACAACACTGCTGTGCAAATAGGCTCTCTCCTGTCTGTTTCCCTTTCCAATGCTTTGGTATCTGTTTCATGTACTTTGGGAAGGCAGATATATAAGAAGTTGTCTTATTTCACTTGCTCTGGGAACACAGGAAAAGTAGTATTTACTGTGCTAGGGAAAATAATTAACGTGTTTTATACTACGTTGACTGTAGCATTGACTTGCTACATCTGTTAGCAATTGTGCACCTGCTACTGAAATGTTAAATGTAACGCTGTTTGGCTATCTTTATATATATGTTTTCTTCTTATTATAGTAAAGTGCTTTAGTAATAGCATGAGACTAGGGACATTCAGGTTTTTTGGTTTTGTTACTGTGTTTGTAATAGTAAAATGATACCTGTTTAAGGAGTTGTCTCCTCTTCTCCTCATTCTGTTCATCTCTGGCTTGTAAATCTCTTTCAAACTGGCTTTTCATGGCTTGCATATTAACCTCCAACCTGAGTTTGGCATCTTCAGCAGCCTGTAACTCGTCCTCTAACTCTTCTAATTGTGTCTTCATCTCTTCTACTTGCTGTTCAAGTGTCCGTTTAGATTTCTCCAATTCATGGACCTTTTAAGCAATGAGAAATTTATAGATTTGTTATACAAAAATAAATCCAGTTAAACCCAGCTTATTTTCTATATAGGCCACATTTGAAAATAGCAGACAGAGCTAATTTGAGCTAATTGCATTTTTTGTATTCTTAGTCTCCCTTGAAACATCCTGAGATTCCTTACACTTTATTACACACTGATTTTAATCAGTCAAGTATCATCACTGAATTTAGTTAGTATTAGAAGTGATATTATCACTGTAATAAGTCATCGGCAATGTAACAGTGGAAATTTGCTGCAGCTGTAGAAGTACATGTTAAGCTGGTGGTCAAGTCAAATATAATCATTACAATGAGATTTGCAGAGTTTACCACTTGAAAGTTACTTATTAAATTACTAAATGAATTAGAAAGTCTTTAATATTTTTCCTTCTTAGAAATCAATCTTCAGGCTTGAAGCCATGTTAAGAAAAAACGTAACTTACAGTTAATTTGCAAAGTCTCTTGAAGGTTTGGGTGCAATGGAATAAACTTGGGAGTTCTGCACGAAATACCTGATCTTGCTGAATGGATTTGTGTGCTACCAAAAACTTCCCACACTGAAAACAATTATCTGTTTGTTAGCTGCTGTTCTAAATTATTGTGGAAATCATTCTGAGCCCCAAACTTACATTCTTGCCAACATCATCTTTGGAGCTAACAAGATCTTCCATTTCAGCTTTCAACATTTTGTTTGTTCTCTCCAGTTCTTCTTTGGCTTCCAATGCCTCTTCAAGTGCACGGGCCAGGGACAGAGCCTTTGTTTCCTTTTCTCTAGCTTCAGCTTCTGCTCTGTCCCTTTCATCTGCATATTTTGAAGAGATGTTTTTCTCTTCAGCCAGCATCTGTAAAAAGGTAGTATTAATATAGGAAAATTAGTATAAGGTTTTTTTCTGTTACAACTTTCTTGTCAGTTATGATAATGACAGCAAGAAATCTGCATTTTGATGAATGCATATCAATAGAAATTAACTGCTATATGGTATGTTTCATTCAAGTTTAGCTTATTTTTTGACCCTGCTTTATCTTTGACTATCATCTTTCACTTGAATCCCTGTGAGTCACAGAGAAGTCAAGTGATAACACAGTGAAGGAGAATCTTAAATCCACACCTGATCGAACTTCTTCTGCTTCTTCTCCAGGTTGGAGACCAGCTGACGCTGGTTATCTAAGTCCACCACTAGGTCATCCAGTTCCTGCTGGAGTCTGTTCTTGGTTTTTTCCAGTTTGTCATAAGAAGCAGCTTTTTCCTCAAACTGTTGTGTGAGACTTTCAATTTCCCTCTGTAGTTTCTTTTTACCTTCTTCCATAGTTTCTACTGTAGCAGTAAATTCTTGTAGCTTCTTCTTAGAGTCGGAGAGCTGAAATTTGAATTCAGAGAAAAAATCTTTAAATCAGTGACTACAAAGCTTGGCAAAGTAGGGGACTAGGAGAAAACCAAGACCACAGAACCTCTAATCTGACGTGGCAAACTACCTGCCTAGTATGCACTAGTACATGCCAAGTATGAAAAGCTGCCTTGGGACCTCTTTAATATATGCTTATGCTAAAGATACTAGAAGTCTTCTGTCTCTATTAATGCCATCTGGGCTAACAACACGAGTTCCTGAAGATCAATGTATTGTGCTAGGATTGTTCTGCCTGTCTGAAGCCTCTGGAATTACTGACAAAACTTGGTGATAGAGTTAATGATTTAGGTATGGCACTGATACCTGTATTGTCAGTGTAGAAATATGTCTCTCCAGATTTTGTTTTGCTTCTACTTCTTCATCCAACTGCTCCTGCAAGCTGTTCTTTTCATCCTCTAACTGACGAAGCTTTGTAGTCACGTTCAACTTCTGCCGTGTTTCTTCCTGAAGCAGCTCCTATAGTAATCATATCAACCAGCAAAACAGTCATTAGCTGAGGTCTTCTGATAGTGTATTACTAAAATAGTAGGTGAGCTGTTACTAGATACAAGTTTACCTGTGTGTCTTGTAGCTGAGATCCTAAGGTTGCCACATCTTTAGTTAATTTGATATTCTTGCTTTCTGCTTCATTGAGCAAACTGGTAACATTTTCAACCTCAATCTGTGAGAGACCAAAGTGAAAACACTGTTATTTTGCGCAACTTTAACAACTTCCTCCACATTTAGTTTGCTCTACATTGAAGTCTTAATGTTTGAACACGTTCTGAATATGCTGCTATGCTTTTTCAGTCATCTTGAGCACTAAAAGTCTTTCTTGCTTACCTGTAGTTCATAGGAGAATCATAAACATTGCAGCAATTCTTCTTGACAGTATGTGGGGTTTCAGTTCTGCAGAACTGAATCCTACACAGAGAATCTACAGTGCCTGTATGTTGTCTTTGTGACCCATGTATTAAAATTCCAAGGGGCTGTTTTTGTCTGGAGTTTACCTTAACATTTATTACTATGTATCATTGCCAGTTTCTATTCATAAGACAATACTAATACATTGTATACACCACAGTAACAGACAGATTTTCTAGGAATTGTTCAGGCGAGTAACAGAAATGCTGAAAATTTATCTCCTGTTTCTTCTTCACTTTCCAGTGAATCGCAAAAGGGCACAAGAATTTCACTGTAATTTCCTTTCTCTTCTCAAGTTTGAGAGAAGCTGATACATCTTAGTTATATTTTCTTATTTATCCATTAACTTAAAATTAGCGAGAGAAGCTTACTGCTGCTATGAACAAACTTTTAACTGTGGTTGATCAGTATTGCTGAGCATTGCAAATCTACCAAAGAGCTACTTAAAAATATTTTTAGTTATTCCCTGTTTTGGAACTAAATCACAAATAAGTAAGCATTCCACTTCTGTTTTTCAGTTTTCTGGATGAATCTTATGAGTTTAATACTGTTTAATCCATTTCCAGAATCCTTATTTCTATTGACATTCACCACCACACAGCAATAAACAAACAGAATCTTTGTAAAATATGGAGCACTGTCACTGAAACAGTGGTGGCATTACACAGCTCAACCCACCCGCTCTTACCTGTAGTTTGTGAACTTTTTCGTTGAGTTCTGTCCGAACACGCTCTCCATCACTGTATTTGGACTGTAAATCTTGCAGCTGTACTTCCAGCTTCTTCTTTTTGTGCTCTACGTCTTGTTTGGCCTGACTCAGGCTCCTGACTTCATTAGCCAGATCAGCATTATCTTTCTCCAGTGTCTGTTTGGTCTTATCCAAGTTTGCTTTAGCCTACAAACATGAAGAAAGTTTTCTGTAAAAGGAATTCATACTACTTAGTGGGTGGTTATCAGTAGGATGGATTGCTATTTACCCGTTTAAATTGCTCCAGCTGCTCTGTTAGTTCTTCCACAGCCTGAGTGTGCTTTTGCCTCATCTCTTGGACTTGGGCTTCATGAGTTCGAGTCTCCTCCTCCAATGCTCTCTTCAGCACAGTGACCTCTTGTTCACGCTTTGCTCTGCAAGAAGACGCACATAAATGAAGGAGGAGCACATAGGAGCGTTCCAGTCACTGGGAAAATGGCATTCCAACATAGTTGTAAACTCAGCCTAGTTATAATTCATGTTGAGAGGTAATGCAAAAATGAATTTACAGAAATTCTGTGAGACAGTTTTCACAGGACATATGACAGACAAGATCAGAAGAAGTTGTACTGAGATCAGTTAACAGAATTGGGGTCCCTGAAGTGTGAAACATCAGTGGAAAAGAGTTTAGACTGTTAAGTATGAGACTGAATTATTAAGGTGCCTAAGATAGAAAATTAGATACCTAGCTCCAGGAAAAAATAATAATCTAGGTAACCTGAATTAGATTGTCTACATGTTGGAGACCATCACTATGAGAGTCTAGAATTGTTCCATCCATGGGCAAAGTCTCCATACCTGAGCTCTTGCTGGGTGGCTGTGGTATCCAAAGTATCTTCAAGCTCTGTCTTAAGAGCCTCCAGCTCTTCACCTAGGTCTCTCTTCTGTTTTTCTGCTTTGTTTCTTGCAGCTTTCTCAGATTCCAAGTCTTCCTGGAGATCAGAGATGTGAGATTCCAATTCTCGGATCTTCTTGAGGGCATTGTTCTTCTGACTAGTTTCATCTTCAAGCCTGGAAAGAAAGTGTTTAATTTCCTATATTAAAAAGTATCATTTCACTTTCAGGACATCACTACATGGAGATTAAAGGTTTATATCCAAGATACAATTTTAATCTTAATAAGCTGGAAATATTTAGTTTTACATGATTACTTCAGTAGGAACCGTGGTTTATCAATGTATTGTGACATTTCCCTCTATTTATTAAGACAGTGTATGAAATACTGTACATGAATTTGTGAATACTATATGTTTATATTGTGTATCTAGTGTTTCCATATTCTAGAGTTCTCAGTGGAATTTAAATAATGTAATTGTGAGCAGTAGGATATGACCAGGGAGTTCTGAAAGTCCTGCTTTATGTTTGTATGAACCCACCTGAAACCTGTGCAAGAAAGAGCTAGGACTCATGCAAACAGGATCTGACAGCTATACTTTGCGAGGACACAATGACTAGAGATGCCAAATCAACAGATTCAATGAAAGTTTTGGTTGATTGTTCTCCCTCTTAAATTTAGACAGAAAATCCCCAATGACTGGAATGGGTTGAAGTCAGACACTTAAGCAATTTATGCTTTTTGCTTATCAACTATGATGCTACTTTTTATTCTTTACTTGGCAGTGCTACTAAGGCCACTGGGAAGAAGTGTTTTCATTGCTGTCTGGGCATAAGGTTAAGCTGTTTATGAAAAAACAATAGTATAAGTATCTTCAGCAGAAAGGCAGGCAGGATGTACTGGGTGTCCGGAAGGGAAAGAGATATATGTTCCAGCCTGGGTTTTTTAACTTGTGCATAGATTCAGGAGCAAATACCTGGCTAGAGCAGCCTGCAGCTCTTCCTCCTTTTTGGCTAGCTGTGCCTTCAGCTCAGCAATTTGTGCCTGCAGCTCTGCAATTTGCTCATGCAGATCACTTGATTCTCCTTCCAACTTCCTCTTTATTTTCTCCAGTTCTTGTCTGCTCTTCTCTTCCTTTTTCAGTCGCACTGAAAAAGTAAAGATTTGAGTCATGAGAGTGGGTTAGTGCAAGGAGCTCTCATCTGATCCTGAACTTGGATACAAAAATGTTCTCGTCTTCAGTGAGGCTGTGATATTATGTATATGTGTGATAATTAAGTGATATATGTACGTAATATTCAGTGAGTGCGAGTTACTGTCTTTCTGAAGCAACATGCAGTACCTTGCTATCATCACTTATTTCCAGCCACTAAAAACACATATATATATCTCTCTTTCTCCAGAAACACTTTCTGTCCTCCAACTCCCTCTCCTCTACTCTTTTTATATACAAAGAAAAGCTATCAGTGGTTTACACATCTTGGGGTTTCAGTATTTGTCATTCACAAAATGGTTTCAGCATGTGAAATTGGATAACATATTTTTTAGAAGTTCACTCCAGATTCTCGTTAGGGTTTTATTGTTATTTATTTTTTATGTGTACCAAAGCAAATATCTGATACAGAAAATCTTTGTATTACCTTCCAGTTCTGAAATCATAGATTCATGTTTGTTTTTCAGCTTTGTAAGGTTTTTGGCTTTTTCTTCCTCTTCTGCAAGATTTGTTGTTAGGTCACTTACTCTTTCCTCGAGGAGTTTTCTTTCCTGAAGAAGAATAAAATAGTTAATAGAAGTTTCTGTCATTGGTCATCATGAAGCATCTCTGTACCAAATAAAAAATGTCCAGTATACTGTCTTTAGATGCTCTGAGATTGTAGTAGTATGATTCAATTTGTTGAGTACAGAGGGGTTGGAAAGCAGTATTGAAATTTCCCATATTCTCTAATCTGCTGTTATTGGAATCTTACGCTCACTTTGGCTGGTAAGTGAAGAGCGTAGTTCAGAGGAGTATCCCTTTCAAGAAGTACTTGAAGACATGTTTACTTTCAACTTTAATCATGAAGTTTGGTTGAAAAACTAAGACATATTCCACTGACTGTGCTTGACTACAGTGGGGATTTTCTTTAGTATGCTGTCACCACAGGGGACCTCAATACTAGTATTTTTCACAATTCTCAATTGTTCAGGAAAGCATGGGAAAACTCTCAGAAACTTGTTCAATACAGGCTTGCCTGATGGTCTAGTGAATATTTACACATTAAACTCCATAATCAGAAGTATACCTTTTCCTCTTCTAGCTAAAGAGATTTTCTCTCATTCTGCACTATTTTCACAAAGTAAGAAAATGGACACCCAATGCTTACCTTTGTTAGCTTGTTATTCTGATCTTCCATTATAAGAATATCATCTTCCATTTTCTTTATCTTGCCATCTGCTGTAACTTTTTCAAGTTGCAGTTTCTGCCTCGCAGCTTCTTCTTCTTCCAGCTGTTCCTCCAGGTCCTTTGAAGGGAAAAAGAAATAATGAATTCTGGAAATAAAATACAATTTAAGTTACAGGAAATGCATGTTTGTCGGTCTATGTGGGGTATGTTATAAACTTGGTTGCTTTTACTAAGAAGTAGACTATCTGTAATACTTCTTGACATAGAAAGAAAGATTTACTGAAACAGGTTTTTTTTGTTTTTGTTTTTTTTTTTTACAGAAAATAATTTAAAATCAGGGTAGGGGAAGATGATGAATAAAGAATTCTGGAGGAAAGAGCATAGATCTGTTTGTTACTACTTCAGTGGCATAAACACATTCTACTAAGGGCTGCATAGCAAGGTCTTTCATTGGCAAACCTCAGGTCCTATCTCCTGCTGTTCTCTGAGATACAAGTTAGCGTGTCTATTTGTTGCTTGTGCTTCCTTACCAGCATTTGTTGTTGCATCTTTTTCTTTTCTGCCTGCAACTGTTGGCTGCGTTCCTCCTCTTCCTCAATTCTGGCCTCCATCTCATGCAGAATCTCTTCCAGCTCTTGTTTTTTTGCAGCTAAACGGACTCTCATCTCTTCAGCTTCAGCATACAGTTCAGTTTCTGCCTGAAGTTTCTCCTGGAGGAGGTTCTTCTCTTCACAAAGCTATGGAGATAAAATGTATAGGCAGTTAAAATTTAGATTGTCAGTTGTCCCCACGGTGTCTTTCTACTAGTCATAATATACACGTAGGTAGCTGTACCACAGGTCTTTCTACAAATACTAGACTTCTGCTGAGGTTACTGGGAGTTTGCACTGAACTTTCATTCTGGACCATTGCTATGAATACAATCGTAAGTACAAAGAAAACAGACCTCTTTATCCTAATAGCTTCTGGAACTGGTGAGAGATTGGCTAATATTTTGGAGAGGCTTAGATCTGTCAGTCACCTGGGTGTGTTTCTGTTCCAGCTCCTTTAGTTCAGCCTCGGCTTTCTGTTGTCTTTCCTTAGTTCTTTGCAATTCTTCATCCTTGGCCTGCATTTCTTCCTCTTGGCGGGTGACCTGTAGCAGTGGTTTCACCTGAAAACAAAAAGAAAATTAAGAATCATACTAGTGCTTATTTTACACTTAATGGTGTCAGGATGACTGGTGCTGGTGGTAGTACTACCTGCTGCTGCTCAGGTAGTGGGCAAATAATGTCTAACCACGCTTGGTGTAAACATCTTTAAACCAGCAAGCCCTGGCAGTATTCATAACCATTTCTGGATCATTCTTGCAGTCTTGTGAGCACCTCTACCTCCAATGGTATCACTTACTGAAGGACTAGAAGACTGGTTTTGTGCATTGAGAATGTACAGAGGCTATAACTGCTGCATAGAATGCCTTTCTTGAAGAAGGAAAAACAAACAAACAAACCACCAAGTCTCTCCACTAGGAAAACACTTAATTTGTTTGAGTGGCTTGTGGGAAGTTAGGGAACTCCACGTAGATACATTATTGCATGTTTCACAAAATTCTGGGTTTTGTTCTCATTATCAACCTATGTGAAATTATTTCAATTTTGGGCAACTAAAATAGTCATACTAAATCTTACCAAATCTCTGCTTAATTAGCTTTTCATCCCAAGATAAAACTAACTTTAAAGTTAATAGTGTTATAAGAATATCCAGTGTATCTTTTAATCCAAACTTCTGTGAAGCTAATGAAGCTCTTGCTGTCATCTG
Organism: Bambusicola thoracicus; assembly: GCA_002909625.1. Taxonomy (NCBI): domain Eukaryota; kingdom Metazoa; phylum Chordata; class Aves; order Galliformes; family Phasianidae; genus Bambusicola; species Bambusicola thoracicus. The sequence continues at coordinate 9,435 of PPHD01026110.1, forward strand.
TGAAGAACTGGAGCGGGGGGGTGCCTGACATCTTATCTTGTGCAGTCCATTACTTTTGTGAAGCTGAGATTCACAGACAGTGGTTACTCACTTTGGTGAACAGTCTCCACCATTGCCAGTTCCTCAGCTTCAGGTAAGCAGCACAATTTCTTTGGATAACCTTCATTGCAGTCAGCTGTTGCTGTCTCTTGGCAAAGGCCCTGTGATAAGAAAAACAATGCGAATTTGTTTAGTCTGAAAATACAAGCTGTAAGACAAACATATTAAGCAAAGAAGCTATGGCATGAGACTCTGCTGATTTGAGAAGTCTGCACAAGTTCTTTTGTCACTTAAACAGTGCCTCTGCTTTCTTGAGAAAAAGTGATAGCTCTGTTTAGATTTCCAGTATTTTTTTTAGTCTTTGGTTTTTGTTGGTGGTGGTGGTTTTGCTTGTTTGTTTCTGTTTGTACTCAGTAGATAGGCACAAATCAGAAAGTATGCATATAATTCTGGATATTAAGTATGTGGGCATTGAACGCACACACTGGTTATCATTATTGAAACCTATTATGCTTAGATTTATTTGGTCATCAATTTTGAAACCCTTGGTCGTGTGCAGAAAAAGGCTATTGCTGTTAGTAGTTCTGTGATGTGTATTAACTAAGATTGTGCCAAGTGATTCCAGTGCTTCATGCTCTGTGTAAGAAATAATGTTTTGTTTTACAGATGCCAGTGGTGCTGCTATTTGTGCTGTAAGAGTGTAAAAGATTACAGTTGTAGGCTATAATGCACCTTGTCCTACTAGTACAAATGTGTTTAAACAAAGGGTCATTGCCTAGAATGCTTACTGTATGGAGAGTTTACGTAGCCTGGCAGTGTAATTGCTTCTCTGTAACTATACTAGTAAGCTACTTCTGGGCAAGAAGTGAGTTCTTTTAGGTAAACACTGAACACAAGTTGAATTCTAGAGCAATACTAGCAAAAATAGTTAATAATAAAGTGTCTGAGTATCTTCAGTTTGTTATACAGAGAACTAAAGGCTACTGTAGATAACCTACCACCAAAGATAATTTTTTTGTTAGTACATATTCTTACTTTCTTGCCAGGTAGCCTCGGCACTGAGCCTGGAAGGCAATAATGACGTCTGTGATCTTCAGGTCTCTCTCTTCTTCCAGGTGTGCCAGAACACCAGTTCTGAAGAAGATTTTACTCTGTCCAATTCTGTACAAGTTGGGATCAAGTTCCAGTGCTTTGATCTGGAGGAAAACAGGGATACTTGTTAATTCTAGTGCTGAAGTTTAGAGTATTAAAAATTATTATTTTTTTCCTTCCCAACAGTTTTTATATAAGAGATGTAGATCTGATTATCAGTAGGATCGAAGTTGTTTTCCTTACCATCAGTATGCAAGCCTGCTTCCCATCCATGAATCCTTTAGGAATAGCATTTGCAGCAAGAATTTCGTATCTGCCAGAAGACACAGATGTTGAGAGGTGGAAAAATGTCAGATTATTTTGTACAGGCAAACATGTATACAAGCCCTTTTAAATGCTAAGTTAGGACTGAGCAAGGGATTCCTACCGCTGACGGAATTCCTGGAAGACAATCCTGTTGGGGAACCCTTGCCGGCAGATACGAATACCTTCCAAGACACCATTGCAGCGCAACTGCTCCAGCACTAAATGGGCATCAAGTTTGCCAGCCTGAAAAGGAAACAAAAAGTATTTTTAGCACAGTAGAAATTTGCAAAGAAGTTACTAGTATCTATGTTTGAAGACATCTGAACAGCATGAATAGCATGCCAAGAGTCTGAAAATCAATCATTTGATATTTACCCTTTTTTCATGATTTGGAATGATGCAGCGGACAAAGTTGGGATTGGTATTCCTTAAGGTGGTCATCAGTTTGGTCAGCTGCTCCTTATAGAGTTGGCCCACAGTACGGAACATGCCTTTTTTGGTTTTTGAAGCGCTAGGCAGTGAACTTTCAGTCATCTTGGCCATCTGGTCTAGACCAACAATACGATCCACTGCAATATAAAAGAACATGTGAATGGGAGTGCTTATATAAATTGTCTTCACCTCACATTACACTTTTCTCTGCCATTGCTAAAGTGTAACTTCCAAAAGAGGACCAAAATACTTTTGATG
>PPHD01026111.1:746-11561 GCA_002909625.1 Bambusicola thoracicus
AAAAAAAAAAATTAAAAAAAAAAAAAAACGGGAAAAAAAAAAGGTGAACTGGGGGAAGGGAAGCAGCAACATTCTGACACTAGTAACATATGTTTTCACTGTCTTGCTTCAAGTCCAGCTTGCCCTCCACTGACCCAAGCTCCTTAGATTTGGACTTTGAGAACGTTCCTGAAATGTGAACATTTCTTCCAAAGTAAGAAAATATTTATATTTTCAAGTCTTTCATTGAATAGAAACATGGTTTCTTGCCCAGGTCCAGCATATTATTCCACTTCCTAATTAAAGTATTGGTGAGAAGCTAATACAGCTTAATTCCCATTCAAAGAAAACCAGCCATTCCTAAATCTGTTCCTTTTTCTGTAGATGTACCTCCTGGAGATCATGCAGGAGTAGCAAGAAGTAATGGGAAGGAACACAAAGCAGAAAGACTGTCATCTACAAATTTCTGCTTTTACTTGAGAATCTAAACTTAGGTGGTAAGATATAAGTGAAATACGTGGATGGGAAAAGGTTCTCTACTGGCAGCTAGTAGATGCCCACTTTATAAATACGTTATAATTAAGAGACATTTTCCATCATAAAAAGTTTACAGAGCAAATAATCTAAGCATATAAAGAAACAAAGAAAGGAAAATGCATTTTATATATGGGAAACCAAGGTACTTTGCTAACACTGTACTCTGTGTCCTTCTCATATGACCCAATGAGCCTTTTCTTACAAATGCATTTTTGATGTGCTTAACAAAAAGCATTCACTTTATGCAGTTGGCAGACTTAGTTGTTGCATCAAAAATAGTTAATGGCAAGTATCAGCATTTTTATATTTCTTTCCTTGTGCAAGTATTTAATAACAGGGAAATAGCAAACAACAGCTGTGTAAAAGGAAAGAGCAGTATAAATGAATGCTCATCCTGCATCACAGGGAACGATATAAGCCTAAGATTCAGACTGGGAGCTTCCCCCAGATTGCAACCAGATGCTTTGCAAATAGTCAGCTTGCCACACACAAAGTGGGTCAGAAGAAACCTGCGGGGTGTATAATTCTTCACAGATACAATATGCATACGTGGTGTCACTGACAGTGACAAGGAATCATGAGTCTACCTATAGGTAACAAAGATTGGAAAGACCTTCAGTACTGAGGGATCTAAGGGAAACAAGGAAACCAAACAAATCCCATCTTGACAAACATGAGTAGAGGCCTTTGTGCAGGGCAGCATGCTGAGAATGACTCCATCTCAACTGGAATCAAACTGCCCTTGACATCTGCAAAGCCAAGGGCTTTTGCCCTGCTGGGAGGATCTGACCTGCGTTGCCTTTGCCTTTGATAAAAAAATTCAACCGCGTTTTAAGGGAGTGTGGGATGACGAAAGTTCTTTTTTTTTTTTTCTCTAGGCTTCCTTGATCTGATCATGACGCAAAAAAACTAATTACAGCAATTAATACAGAATTAGAATAGTTTCATGCTAACTCTGTGAGTAGCTTTCTAGCAGCAGATTGCCTAGAGATACAGGGTTTGAAGCAAACACTAAAGCTCTTATTTTCGTGATTACAGCTGTTGAAAAACTAACATGTTGGTCCTCAGAATGAAGAAGGAAAGCTGACTATGAAGCCCTTATGAGTATATTATTCTGCAAAATGCTGCAGTACATTAATATAGACAGAAGTTTACGAAAGAACTAATAAATGCACTCAGAACTGAAATCCCATTGCATTATCAGACTCTTCAGCTGCTTTTCTGTGCAAGAAAATGATGCTTACCTGGTCATTATCCTTTAGTGTCAAAAAAGATAAATGAATTCAAGAGGGAAAAAAAAAAAAAAAAAAAAACAGGGAGATGTAAACAGAAGGAATTGGCTGCAGAAGTTCTTCATTGACTTTAAATGATGTTAGAAATAACCTAACAAATCAGTGTGGAGTACAACTCACGTGGTGAAAACATGACCTCGGATGACTTTCTTTCATTTTAAACTTTACTGTCTTCATCTACACAGGTATTAGTATGTACTCTGGAAACATATTCATGCATACATTTGTATAGCACCAAAACAGCAATAAAAAAATAATAATCAGAAAGAAAGTGTAAACAATTGCCAGTGTATTGTTTGCTGGCAGTAGCAAACAAACCAAATACTGAACAGTCATGCTTCATCCAACAAGCACATCTGCTAGCCAAATTCAGGTTTACAATTGTTTGGATGAAAAAGATACTACCATCCATTCACCTCTGTATTAAGGATTTGATGAACTGTGCTGCAGCAAGCTAGGAATCAATCTTTTGGAAAGAACTAATATGAACTCTTACCGCAGAATGTGGCAGTGTATGAACTTTTTGCACACCACTTCCAAGAAGAAATATCAATGAACATCACAGAGTGCATCTTTTGTACCGATAGGAAACTAAAAAGTCACAAACAGATTTATCAGTGGGAATCATATCTGACTCCCGAAAAGACATTGGCTTCAACTCTCTTCTCCTTTTGCATTACTTTAATAGACTGAAGAGACTTATCTCCCTGGCAGCTTGATCCCTTTTTCTGGCCCCTTAGCATGGATGCGTTTCCTCCATCACCCACCCCTGAATGCAGAGGAGCAAGTTTTTATGTAGTGATTCCCAGCAGTGGAGTGTCTCCCATTGATGGTGGGAATTCTTCTTTGCTGCATCAAGGGAAGTCCACAGAATAGAGTGGATTTACACTGTCTTCCTACAGTTATTACAGTTTTAAAATGCTTAGCCAAAATGAAATCTTTTCCATGATGGCACATAGACTATCTCTGCTCAAATGTGATAGAAACCAGTTCCTCTAAAGGTTATAGTCAGTGCTGCACAAAAGATGTGGATCTGGAAGGACAGAGATAGCTCAAAGGAGTTTCTGTTTCTGAAGGCAGTTCACAAGGTAGAGTTAAAGGTAGGTGATATGAAGCTCCTTGCCATAGGTAATAGGAATTTTTGGCACACTGCTGGGAGAAGAAGAGGGAGAAGGAGAGGCAATAGCTGCAAAATTCTCTGCCCTCTGTTATGGCAGAATAACATTTGGGAATAGAAAGATTAATTTGGAAAATCAGCTGAACTATTGCTGTGCACCAGCAAGCCTGGATTCTGCACAGAATTCCAGTGCATATCCAAAGCATCTACACATTGTGCATACATAGTTTGAGAAAATCCTTAAGATAATCCAAAAAACTCTGTAGCTTACAGTAACACAACCTGTCAAAAAAAAATAACTGTGTTCTCTGAAGAAATATTCTATATGCGCAGGCACAAAATTTATGGTACTAAGAAGTCTTCTTAAACAAATACCCATTAATGGAACAAACATGTTAAAATAATTCCTTTTCCATGCACAAAGGTTATGAGTTTAATAGATTTTTGCTGTATTAGCACAGACCTGTTCTTTCACTTTCTGTGGCTAATCTTGAAGAAACACACATTAACATAGCAAATTTTTCTGCTGTATTAATGAACATTACAACTAAGGCAGTATTATACTCATTATGAACCTAATAACTAACACATGATCACAAAGCATTATTATGTTAACACTTTCCTGCAGAGATGTGAAATGAATAGCACCTCTTGTTGGATGATTACTAAAAAGAATTTTGCTTACTAAGAAAGGGGAACCTTTTAAAATCTTTTCTTTCTCATTGCTTTGAACATACCTGACATCTTGTATCCATAATGTTAGCCAACTCTGCATGTGAATGTGTTGCAGAACTGGGGATTAGGTATTAAGATGAGAAGACTATCCACATATTTTCAATTAAAAAAAAAAAAAGTCTGAGACCAAACTACTGAGATGAACAAAAGATCTCCAGGAGTCAATGACGAACAGAGTCAATGAATGTTTGCTAAATTTGAAAGAACAGATCAGCGTCCTGTCCAATAATTTAAATGCTAAGACACTGCAAGAATGTCTTAAAAATTAATTGGTCAACATGTGTTTCTTCAGAGGCCACTTTTATGCACAGTCAGCTATTAGAATAGATTGAGATTGTCATGGTTGCCTAGAACTTGTTCTGTACTTTTTATAATAAGCTTTGCCAGACCCAACCTGAGTCTACTACACCTCTACTCTCTTCACCATAGGCATACAGTAATATCTTCAGTTGGGCTGACCTGTCAACCAGTCAGATACTGGTTAGATAAAAATGCTTTGCAGTTCCAGTGTTCCACCTTGCATGTTCCCAGTCCTCATGGCACTTGTTGACTACCCTGGTCTTAAATAGCTGTTGTCACTTCATTCCTGCTTATGGTATCTTCTTGTCATCTGCGTCTTTCCTTTTTGCTCCTCCCTTTCTTCTTCCATGAACATACATAACCATATCAGTAGACTTTAAATAGTGCCGGTGGCTGTTGGTGACCTTGTGTTGACAGAAAAATTCACAGTTTTGCTCTTTTTCCCACCTGGCAGCAGGAATCAGGGGAAATACTCTTTCCTCACCCTAAATGTTTATTTTTACTTGCTCTATTATCATCTTGTAAAAAAAGAACACACATGGCTCCTGTTGCACCTTCTTGATTTTCCTGTTTTACAGATCAGTCTCCGTACTGCTCTTTAGCCTTATTTTTTAATACATGATACACCCATTCTCTTTACGCTCTCCAAACCCATCTAATGGGTTTCAGTCAGTAAGCCTCCACTTAACTTCTTTCCAGCTAGTTTTAGAGAATTAAGCAATGAAGAAAGAGAAAAACAGAAATGGTACAAGGAATGCAAAACTACCTCTTTTCAAAGTGTCTCCACATACCTTCCTGCATGTGGATGACTTAGGCATATTTCCCAGGTTTAAATCACTAAGAGAGGTACTCAGGAAAATGTCAGGATTGCCGAAATGGAAGAGCACTTGTGTAACATTTCTGGGAATTATTAGACTGGCACAAGAATTAACATCAGAATAGCACAGGGAATATCATTACATCTTACCTCAGGCCCATGCATGACAGCTGTCTTATGCAGATGACATACTACTGATAATGACCCATCAAAGAAAGATCCCAAAGGTTATCTATATCTATCCACTAATACCAAAACTGGCATGCTAAGGCATGGTTTTATAGCAATATCTAGGCAGTAGTATAGCTTTTTTTGCTTTGTTTTGCTTTGTTTTATCAGTGGCAGCAACTCTAGTTAAGTCTTGTCGAACTGGAAGCCAAGTTGAATTTTGTTCCAGTGCTTTGGCAACTTTTATGTTTTCTTGGTGTATAATATGTATTTTATTATACGTTACTGTCATCAATACACTGAAGCCTGTCTCTCTGATATTATTATAGGCATATGATGATATTCCAAGTAATTCTGAAAAATATTCCTGTATCTATCACACTAGAAGAAGTTTGTCAGTCATCACTGCTCACAGATTCAGACTCTCATCTCTTTCCAGTTTACTTTATTCTGAGTAGAGTATTTCTCATTGTTATTATAAAGTGCAGGCGCCACAAAGAGGATGTTATGGGGTGAAAAGAGCTAACAGAATCTTTTTCCTGAAGAAAAATTAACAATCTTTGCGGAAATAAGCAAGCTACTCATCCCCCCTGGCATCTCTGTCCCATTCAAATAGCCTGCCTCATTTGCAAGTAGTCAAGACACCATTCAAATATATAGCAAGTGATGTAAGCTGCCAATAAACAGCTTCCAGTGCTGAGCACTGAAATCCCAGGAGGGAATGGACAAATCTCTCCCTTTTTCCAAGTTACGCTTGAATGGTTAATGAAATGTGCCACTGCCACTGCAGTAGGTCACGATTGGAGTCACTTCAAAAAAATTTAAAAGCTTCCACAACTGTGTCAGTTGTATTTGCCCGGTAGAACAGTGAAACAAAATGGAGACAAGAGCAGGAGAGGGAGGAAAACGCACTTACTGTGTTTCACTTTTGAATCCACTTGCAAAGGACAACACAAGTATGCCTGTTCCAACTTATTCTGAAAGTTAACAGTGCAGGGGAACAAGAACTGTAAGAAGATGGATGGAGTTCAGCACAGGTGAGCACAGTCTTGTCCTGCATCCTTTACACAGGAAAGGTTTGTGCATTGTAGTTGGAATATGTAGACATTGCTCACATAAAGCTCTCACCTATCCCTTTCACATTTCTATTAAGTACCTTGCCCATCTTCCCATTTCCATTGGCAAATCTGAAAGGGCTACCCCAGACTATCTTAATCCCAGCTACTTCCCCAAAAGCTCTGCAATTAATTCAATTCCACTTTTCACTGAGATAATGTTTTTGAGCTGCCTAAAAATATACAATTTTTATAATTTATGCTTTATTCTGATATATAACATCTCTTAAAACAAGTTACTCATGGCTTTTTAAAGACATGGAGAGCTACATGAAAAGATCTTTCTTTACAGTTTCATTTCATCAGCTACAGCTACAACATTTCAGTCCTTACTGATGAACCAAATCCAGCAGTACCAATGTACTCCAGGGATTGTTGGTCCAGCTGTAGTCACATCCATAATAGTATCTTCCACATAATACTGCCCATATCAGGATGATGTAGTTTCACAGTGCAGCCCTTGAGAAAAGATGACAAGAAAGTACAGGTGAGTTAATTTAACTGCAGAAAAAAAGCCCCTCAGAATTAATAATCAAACAAGCTATCTGAAAAGTAAAAAGGAAATAACTATCAGACAGCATAGATTTATTAAGAATAAATCATGCCAGACCAGTCTAATTTCCTTTTGTGAAAGAGAAACGGTACATGTTGATAGGGAGAAGAAGTCAGTGCTCTGTGTACTGACTTTAATAAGGCTTTAGCAAACTTTAATGGGGCTTTCTCATGGATACACTGAGAGAATACTCTACAAAATATCTGGAGGAAGTGGTTTTAAAACTATTTTAAAACCTCACTCCAGGGAATTTCACCAGTGTTGTTTTATGATATCCCATACTGGAAGAACAGGAGCCCAAAGGATGCTGTTCTGAATCTAATATTTTTAAATATTTCCAGTAATGTTTTGGACCCTAAATGTTTTTGTGATCTTCTGGTCATACCAACAATACAGCTATTGCAAGAGCATTAAAAAACAGGACCGGAATTCAAAACCTGGAAGAAATCAAGATAAAGGCACATGGGAAGAAAATCACCTGCCCAGAAAGGAGAAAAGATAGTTAATAGCTTTTCAGAAAAGGACACAGAATTCAAAAGCCAAATACAAGTCAAAAACTATGTGCTGTTGTGAAAAAGTCGAGAAATATGGAGGCAGGTATAAATGGAATCAAGTTTGTACCTGCAAGGTGCTTGATGCAGTCTGGTTCTACTGATACTTATTAAGAGTGCAACTAGAGGCTAGCTCTGCCACCAAGGAGACCTTAGATTAGCAGAGCATTCTTTAGGAATTATGTGGGCAATAGGAAAGATCATGGGAGAGCTGTAACAGTGATGTGAGGTTTCAAAACTTAATCTATTAAGAGGAAAATTAAGAACTGGGAACATTTATTTATGGAAGAAAATAAGCAAACGAAAAGAGAATAAGAATCTTCAGATATACTAAAAGCCATGGTAAGGAGGAATAAAATAAAGTAAGGTAAGTTATACAGAAAAAAAAAAAGAAAAGAAAGAAAAGAAAAAAAAGAAAAAAAAAAGAGACAAGATTAAAATGTAACAGGGAAGACTCAAGACAGATATTAGGAAAAACTTCCTGATGTTTAAGATGGTTAATGTCTGAAATAAAGGGCCAAGGAAACTGTGGAATATTCCCTGTTGCAAGTCTCCACAAAGTGGTTAGACACGTCTGTAAATAATTATATACTGGCAGACTTCTTGATGTTGCTGCCTGTCCTACTTCCTATTTCTATATTTCAAAATAAGTTATCATGAAACTCAAGCCACCTCTTGCAAGTACCACACTGTGGGGATTGGTGCTGCAGAGGCATAGATGTGACTTAAGAGGGCAATCATACTATTATAATGCATGAAATCATGGACTCCTAGGATGGAGTGGGATGGGCCTGCACAGCTTAGGTCTGCTTCATCCTTATTGCCTGCAAATAACAGGCTTTCATCTCAAATGCAGTAAAGATAAGCATGAAAGCTCTGGCCTGAGAAGGGTAGCTGCTGAATACAGAAAGAAACCCTGAAAGTTATTCTCCATATCCCAAGACAATGGGATTTATGTTAATAAATATGCTCAGTACACTTGAAAATCTACACAAAATATTGGATACTGAGACACAAAACATTTTTGGGCCTTGCATTTGAACACTATGTGAGTTAATGCAAATTTATCCACTCCATACTGAAATACACTGCCGTTAAGTGTAGATACTTTGCAAGTAAAGCCTGTGTTTGATGTATAATTCCATTCCTAAGTGTGCCAGTTTTCCAGACTGCACAGTCACCTAGACTAGTTGTAGTACCCATGCATGGAATTCAGCTTGGTGCAGTTTATGTTGAATGGTGTTTTACTATGCAAGTTGTCTGCCTGCAGATCCCTTTGCATTTGCAGAGCAAAATAATGGGATTATGCTCAGGTCCGGTACAGTAATTTTTGACATTAATACAATGTTTTTTCGTAAAAGTGCATAAGCTATGGAAGAGATTGCCATAAGAAAACTACTTTTCATGGTGGAAACCCCTTAGAAAGCTATCAGTATAATCATTTACTGCTGCTATAATTCTACAAGTAAAAGAAAAAATTAGAAATCTAGAGTGGAAGCTTAGATTTGAAGATCTACCTCACTGACTGTCTAAATCATTCCTAATGACATAATCATTGGTGAACAGTAAATGCAATTCAGAAGGTCAAAATTCTAATATTAGTCACTTGATTTTATAATCAAAGTACTACTTTACTAGCAGTTTCTCTGCCCTGATTATCAAAAAAGAAGAGGAAACTATGGGTTGTGTTAAATGTGTTGCTACACGGCATTTGTACAAGCTGAACATTTATAACTGAGTTCTAGCTATGAATTAGTTCTAAATTAAAATATTTTTATATCCTTGTCCTAAAAATTCATAAACAGAAAAAAAGCCAAGCCACGGACAGATTAATTACTGCATTATCTTCCTCATGAAAAATAAGTTCTCAATAGCTTACTGCATTATTTGTGCTTAAACAATCAATATTTTACTGTCTTACCATATTTAACTTTACAAGTACATCTAAATATCTTTCTTGAGAAATTCTAGTGCAATACTGTGAGCATAACTCATGATCACATTCAGGTGAATTAATGATTCCCTGAAATACACCATGCATATGAAGTCATATTTCATCTGCATCTATTTCTCTTATTCATTACCTAATCTTTCAAATCCCAAATCTTTCTGCTGCTCCTTATGAATTTAAACAAAGTATGTTCCAGTGGCTTCTTTCATAGCAAGAGAATAAATCTGTACATTTACCCTATCATAGACAGTTGAGGAAAGCCAGCATTAAATTTTTCTAAAAGTTTGCCACCTTTAGGATCAGTGCTTTATTAATCAGATGAATACCTACACTTACCAAAATGGCTTCTGAAACATTGAGAAAATTAGTTACTTTACTTAAATGCCATCGACTTGTATGGTGCAAGGTCTTGCATTACAAGACACAGCTGCACAATCCACAGCCCCATTCTCTTCCTTTCGTGTTGGAACATTATATACCAACTCCAGCTGCCATGCAGGTTTCTTATAAGTTGAATTGGAAGTATCTGGGGAGAAAATAGTGCAATGCAAGATAGCAGAAAAAAGCACATATTTTAGAAGAATACATACAATATTTACTTTGACAATAAATCTTGACCAACACTCAGTATTTTTATATGTATAATCTTAAAGTTTTCAAGTGTATCTTCAAAGCTACTCAAAATCAGACTTGCTAAACATGTATCTATAAGTGATTGCCCAACGTGGACAGTATGATTTTTTATATGAATAACTTATGAACAACAAAAGAAAATATAGATACAAATTAAACTTCCATTGTCAGACCTAAGGATCTTCCCTCAGCACAAAGAGCCCCTCAGTACTATATTAAGATCCTAGTTCAGAAAAGGTTGTATACACAAGCTTAACTCTAAACAGGTGACCAAGTTTCAACAATGTCAGGATACAACAACCCACTCAAGCCAATGATCTGACAGGTGTTTTTCTCAGTTATGCTGGCTTGATGAATCAGCTTTCAGCACTAGCAGCCTGAGTCCAGGTCGATGTCTCTGAAACCTGCTAAAAGTTCTACCACCCTGAAAAGAATAAAAAGTATCACCTTATGTCATTCTTTGCCTTTGATGAAGTTAAGCTGAGTACACATCAGATGTTTTTCTGTAAATATATTGCTTATTTTTGCACTATGTTCAATTGAAGAATAACATTGTCTTCTAAAGTAGTATCATTTTGCAAATGTCACTGTAATTTTCCCCAAAGTATCACCCATTAGTTATAAAAAATACAAATGTAAAGGATTTTTAAATTGGCATGGAGGTAGGGGAATAAGGAAAAACGCAGTAATAGTTTAGGTGGTATCAAAAATATTGTTTTTCGGCAAGCTTTCAAGAAGAAAAGAGAGCCAGAAAGAAGTGATCACTTGAACTTCTTGCATATTTTTATACAGAAAGATAAGAAGGACAAATCTATAAGCAGGTATTAAAGCAATTCTAAGAGTAATTGCAAACAAAGACCCACTGTTATGTATATATGTGTGCATATAAATATTTATATTCATATGTATATAAATGGAGAAGAAGAATGAGACAGTTTGGCATTAATCTTACATTACAGTCACAAACCGAGGTTTTGGTCTGTAAGTCCTAATGTTACTGAACTGTACGTCCAAGACCAGAGCATTACTATGAACCCCAGACCAGATTTTATTAATATTTATTTAAT
>PPHD01026112.1:0-11561 GCA_002909625.1 Bambusicola thoracicus
GATGGAAGATGAAGGGGTTGTGGAGTGATGGGGATGAGTTTGGGGACAGGTAGGGATGGAAGGTGGGGTTGTGAGGGGTGGGGGTTGAATTGGAGCAAGCAGGAAGGGAAGGGATTTTGTTTTAGAAGGGATGAATTTTGGGGCAGGCAGGGATGGAGGGGGCTGAGGGGATGGGGGTGGCTGTAGGGCAGGCAGGGATGGCTTGGCCTGCCCCCAGCCCTTCCTTTCTGTCCCCATGTGCCCCCAGTTTGTTGTCCCCTGTGTCCCACACTTCCCTTTTCCTCTCAGGACGACATCAGGGGACACCCTTGAGCTGGTGGAGGAATCGCTGGACACAGAGCTGCTGAACAATGCTGTGCGCTTACACATCCAGGGCTGCCCGCTGCTGCCTGGTGGGGTGCACCTGTGTGAGGTGCAGAATCACTTGGTGCTGCTGTTGGTCACTGTGCAGAGCGTGCACCGCATCCTGCTGCCCCACCCAGCCTATGCCTACCGTGGGGTGAGTGACGTAGAAGGGTTTTTGAGGGGCTTAAAGCCCATCTTTGTGGTCAGTGGCTCCTCTGGAGGCATTGCTGCGTGTGAGGAGGGAGTGTTTTTACTGAAAGGGAAAACCTTTTTCACCACATAGCAGCGTTGCTCCATAGGTGCTGGATTATTTCCTCCATGGCTTGTGTATGTACTTGAGGCTTGTTCTCTTCCCTTTGCCTCTTCCAGGATCTGATAACAGAGAGCCAAATGCAGTCCGTATTTACAGACATTGGCAAAATCAACTTCAGAGATCCATCCAGCTACTACCTGATTCCCAGCGTGCCGGGCTTGGCAGCCAACTCAGTGGCCTCAGCAGCCTGGCTGAGCAGCGATGGGGAGGCCCTTTTTGCTCTGCCCTCTGCAGCAGGAGGCATCTTTGTTATTAAGCTGCCTCCCCACGACGTACCTGGTAAGGCTGCATCCTCACACCTGCTTCTGTGCAGTGCAGTAGCCCCTCTTCCAGCTCTGGACCTCGATGGGTTTGGGTTTTGTCACGTGCGTCTTATGGCCTTGCTGCACACGCGGCATCTCTCCTGCATCAGCCTCCCTGCTGGCAGCAGATGTTTTGTGAACAGGTGCTCAGCGCGTTTTCCCTGTGTTGCTTTTATTTTGCAAGGAGTTGTTTCGGTTGTGGAGTTGAAACAGAGCTCGGTGGTGCAGCGCTTCCTCACCGGTTGGATGCCAACGGCCATCAGGTCGGTGTTTGGGGGCGAACACGGGGAGCTCGCTTTGTTCTAGGATTCTTCCACGTGGGAGGAGGTGGTGTTTCTAGTTGGAGTCCAGTATAGGCAAATCAGCATCTGCAGATGTGCTCTGCAAAGTTAACTGGGTCACAGGCCCCGTCACAGTGAGACTTGAGGGCTGGATTAGTTCATCTTAGTGGGGTCCTGCTGATTCTGTGCGTCGGTGTCCGTGAGTGTGTTACGTCGAGTAATTGGCCTCTGAGGATTTGCCCAGGATGTGGCTCGCAGCCAGGGCAGATTAAGGATTACAGCAGTTGTGTGTTCTTGTCCTTGTTCCAAAACGTCAGGCTCCTTTCTGACCAGCAGAGGTTATGTGCAGATGACACAGGCAGAGGCAGCTCGTTTGGGGACTGTAGTCTTGTGGCAGCTTAAGCACATGATCAGACCCAAAGCCCTGTTAAACCCTTCCTGGGAAACATGAACAAGCCTGCAGCGAGTTGGATCACCAGGGGTGCATTGCCTGGGGCCGGACGCCTCTCTTTTCCCACCTCAGTCCTTCATGGGTAAAACATCACGAGAGAAATCCGGTGTCTTGGACCTGTGTGCCAACCGTGGCTTCCTTTTAACCCTGTGTTTTCAGAGGTGACGGCCCATCAGACGTCCCCATCAGCCTTGCAGTTCACTGCCTGGACCACGATGCCTTTCTCTTTGCGCTCTGCCAGGACCACAAGCTTAGGATGTGGTCCTACAAGGTGAGGCCCGTGTTCAGGGCAGCGGTGTGGATGCAGGTGTAGTTTGACAGGTGGCGTTGGCTTATTTCCAAGCTAACTCAGATAGGCAAGTGGGAGCACCCAGAGGGATGAGGCAGCACCTGAAATGGGTGTTCTGCTGCTCGAGTGGTAATGTGACATGACTCTTTGTCAACAAGAAGTTGTTAAAAGCCTCTGCTTGCTGCGTGCCACTTGCTCCAGAGCTAATCAACCAGCACAAGCACTTTCACGGCTCGGCTGTGCTGGAATGCGTGTCTGCTACTGGAGGGAGGGGAAGCTTTGTGTGCTGGCTGAGAGAGCACAGATGAACCGGGGGAGCTAAACTGCAACCAGAACGCTTACGGTGCACGTACGGATGCTTTGCTGGCATCCCAGAGGGAAGCATTTGGCCATGCTGCTGCCGGGGAAGACTTGAAGGCAGCTTTGCAGTCCTGTTTATTTCTCACTCCGCTTTCCTGTGTTTCCTACAGGATCAAATGTGCCTGATGGTTGCAGACCTCCTGGAGTTCATGCCGGTCAGCAGGGACCTGCGGCTCGCAGCTGGCACCGGTCACCGCCTGCGCCTGGCCTTCTCCCAGTCCCTGGGGCTCTACCTCGGCGTCTACATGCATGCACCCAAGCGGGGGCAGGTAGGGAGCAGCGGGGCTGCCTTGCTATAAACGTGCAGAAAATACATCACTCCTCCTTGGAGATGAGTATGCGTAAGGCAGAAAGTCAAGCCTGCCCTTACAGAGAGAGGAGGCGGTGCTTTGAGCAAACGGTTTTGTCCTCGGCAATGTAGGATGTGTGTCCTTGCCCTGGGAGGAGAGCTCTCTGTGATTAAGCCACGTGCTGATCCACTCATTCACCCTCTGCTCTGGTAGTACATACGTGCCATGGGAAAGGTCTGAAAGGAGCCAGAAACGTGGAAACGCTGAGAGTGTGTTTATGTTGGGCTCCTGGGAACGTGCAAGTGCATCACAGCGCGCTGCCAAATGTTAGCTTCTGCAGAGCTCCGTGTCGTGTGGTAAATAATAAAGCCAGCACAGGCTGACAGCACAGGACAGCCTCATCTCTTGCACAGCTCCTCCTTGCAGTTCTCCAGGGGATTTGAGCTCTGAGTAGAAGCGCACGCTGTGGCTTCTGCTGTCTCTCCAGTGCTAGCTCACTTGTGTAAGAACACGCAGAGCTTTGTTTGCAGTAGCTTGCCTGAGCATTCCAGTCTTTTCCATCTCCGCTTGCCTGCATCGTGTTGTCACTAGCAGGAACCAGCAGTGTAGTTTTTCTGGTTCAGTCTTTCAGAAGACTGCTAGAAACCCTTCAAGTCTAGGCAGGGATCAGGCTGTCCTGCTGATGAGGCTGGCTGGAGCCTAGACTGCTGGCTCGGTCCAGTCTGTGCTGCCCTTGGCCAGGCAGCTGCCACACCAGGAGCCTGTGGATGGTGGCAAGGAGCAAGGGCAGGCTTCCCTGCAGCATACAGGTTGGTGTTCCTCTCTAACAAACGACTTACAGGATGTGTTGGTAGTTCTGTGTCTTCCAGCTGGTGAGCACCGAGAGCAACCGCTACAGCCTTGACCACATATCCTCGCTGTTCTCCTCCCAGGTGAGTGCCAGGGCAGGTCTTTCCAAAATGAGAAGGGAGTGTTCCCTGCTGGATTTAACTGTTAATCAAGAATTCTCTCCAGAGTACAGATAAATGGCATGAGGGAGAGTTTGGCTGTTTTTAACCGCACAAGTCTCCGCTCTGCTCGTATTTCTGATACAGTCGATCTATGCCCTTCCTCCAGGAGACTCTCATTGACTTCGCCTTAACCTCGGCTGAGATCTGGGCACTGTGGCACAATGAAGAGAACCAAACCATCGTGAAATACATCAACTTTGAGCAGTGAGTTTCTGCCTTGTGTTACCGGTGTGGGGGAACTGCCAGGTACTGCTCTGCTCATTGAAGGCTCTTACCCAGCACCTCTTGCTATCACAGTGCTCGTATCATGTGCGCAGCTGTGTCTTCCTGCAGTGCAGATCACATGGATATTTTTTTTCTCTTGTTCTGCTGTATAATGCTGCAGCTCAGCTGCAGGAATGCGAACAATGTAAGCAGCCAGGCAGTAGGCTTGCTGTGAGGGAGGGCTGCACTTCACCAACAGTTCCTCCAGAGCAGATCTGGCTGCTCTTTTCCGAGTACGATCGTGTTTTGAGATGAGCAGTGACATGAAAGCATTGCCCATATTTCTGTAAAGCCAAGAGAGTCCTTTTGGTGCATAACCAGGCGGGGAGTTAAATACTGGATAAAAAGTGCTGAGCATTCAGGTTAGCTCGGGGTTGGGGATAGCAGCGCGAAGCTCTGCTGGCTCAGTCTGTTGTTTGTCACCAGTTGAAGCCCTGTCAGCAAACCCGGGGGGCCGTGGTGGCTGTCAGTCTGTCAGCTGCTGCAAGTGACAGGTTGGGTTCAGGTGACAGCTACTGGGAGTGTTGGGCTGCAAAACTGATTGGGTTTTCTGTTTAATTACTCCAGAAACGTGGCGGGACAGTGGAACCAGGTCTTCGTGCAGCCACTGCCTGAAGAGGAGGTGACGGTTCGACATGACCAGGACCCCAGGGTGAGCTGACTAGAAAAGCAACAAGAACTAATGAAGCTTCTTTGCCCCAAGGAAAATGTTAAGGCTGCTCAAGCGTACAATTTATCTTGTAACACTTCTTAAAATTGCTCCAAATTAAAGGAGGTGAGCCTGGGGCTCTTATCACAGCATTAAAGCGCTAAGCCTTGTTACAAAGCCTGAATTTGAGGGAAGGGGAGAATTTCAAGTCAGTCCAGAGCAAGCCTTGAGGCGAGATGGATCAGTAAAGAAGGTCTGGAGTGTGTGGGGAGCCATATTCAGCTGTGGGAGCTGCAAAGGGTGGGGAAGAAGAGAGGCTGGGACAGAGTGTGAGTGTAAACTGAAGCTGGAAAGAAATACAGGTGAAAGGGGGTGAGTTTGAGCACAGGAGCTGGTACCAGCAGCAGTATTTTAAACGCTGTCCTCCCAATAGGCATTGTTTCTGTAAATGGCCATCTTGTTCTCTTCGCAGGAGACCTACTTGGAGTACCTCTTCACGCCTGGCCGCTTCTCAAATGCAGCCATCCAGAAGGCTTTGCAGGTCAGTAGGAAAGCATTCGGTGCTCTCTCTCTTCACCTTCCTCACAGTTCAGATGTGAGGCAGCAGGATTCCTTGGCTGGCATCAGTTTGATCTCTACAGCCTACTGGCCTGTCAGGGGTCACTGGAGCAAGCTAGGCAGAGTGAAGCTGGCTGAAGCACTTAGCACCCAGCCCTATTTTTTCCACACTTTCGCCCCACAAATCAATGGATAATGCATTGTGATTGCTGTGTGTCGCTGAGTGCCTCTCCAGGACAGCCCGCTTGGTTTAAAGAAAGGTTTGCTGTGTTGCTTTCCAGATCTTCTCTCAAGGAACGGAGAGGCACACGGACCTGACGTGGGATGAGTTAAAGAAAGAGGTTACCTTAGCTGTGGAAAATGAGGTAGGATTTCTTTTTCCCTGCTATGCTTTGTTCTTGCATCCATTTTTACGTGGTGTTGGGGTGGTTCAGTGAAGTTGGTGAAATGCATCGTGACCCTGAGCTGTGTTTTATCCTCTGCCTCTCCGGAGGAGTTACATAAGCTGTGCTTCTGGTTCTGAGGAGATAAAATCTTCACCTTTCCTGCCTGTTTTTTTCATTCCCTGTTCTTTATTTGTGTCTTTTGTGGGGAGAAAATGGTAGCAACAAATAAATCTTGCCTGTAGGGTGGTAGGGAAGGGAACTGCAAGTGGTCTTCATAAATCCTTAGCTGTGCCATTGGGTGACGCTGATCACGAGGGACAAAACATCAGTCCGAATGCTGGTTTTTCATTCCCTTCCCGTTCCCATCTGAAGCTGTTTTGGTCCCGCTAGTTCCAGGGCAGCGTGACAGAATACGAGTGCTCTCCGGAGGAGTTCTGTCAGCTGCAGGTGGATTTCTGGTCCAAGTTCTGTGCCTGCTGCCTTCAGTACCAGGAAGCGCTCTCACGGCCCCTGGCCCTGCTCTTGAACCCCTACACCAACATGGTGTGCCTGCTGAAGAAGGTGAGGCTGGGCAGCAGTGCTCTGGGTGCTTTGGCAGTTGGCCTGCGTGTTTCCATGCCCTTTTGACTGTCGGAGGAACTCAAAGAATTGCTTTGCCTTGCCTTTCTAGGGGTTTGTGTCCTTCCTCGTGCCCTGCTCCTTGGTGGACCATCTCTATCTCCTCTCTAATGAGCATCTGCTGACTGAGGAAGATGCTGCCATCTTTGATGGTAAGTGAGGAGATGCAGAGCTCTTCCATTATTGGAGGCTGCAATGCTGCTTTTCGGGGAAAGCCTGCAGCAGAGGAATGCAGGAATATCTGTAGTTGCTCTCTGAAGTGCTCCTGACTGTAATTCTCTACACAGTTTTCTTGTTCTCCCACCTGTAGGGAGCTGTGTGTTGGGAAATGGATCACAAGCACTAGGCTAGGAGTTAAAGATTGGTGTCAAGGCTGTAAATCTGCCAAAAATCATATCAGAAAACTCGAAGAGTCCTGGATTTCAGGCTTAGTGACAGGCATCCATGGCAATGTGATCCTTGGCCTTGTGGCATTCTGAACTCTGAGTACACACACCGGTGCCTTCTTGACACCCACTGTATGGGTTAGATCTGCCAGACTGGAGCTTGCCAGCATGCTGCTGGGGCTCAGGAGCTTGTGTTTCTGTCCCCTGCTTTGTTTCATCAGTCTCTAACAGCTACCAGGTGAACGCAAGCTCAAGCCAGGAGGGCAATTCCAGCAGAAATACTTCATAACTTTGTATCATACCTGCTGGTGACTCCATACGTAAAGGTCTTATGGGTGGCACCCCGGTGTGACCCCCTTTTGGCTTTGCAGTGCTCACCAAGAGCTGTAGGACCTGCTCTGACTCACGGCAAGCCATTCTGTTCCATAAAATTCCCCAATCTGTGCTGTGCTGGTGGAGGAAACTCCTTGAAGAGGCGACAGATGAGAAAGAAAGCTGCAGTTCTCCGAGCACTTTGGCATCTGAGACTGTTAGCTTAGTTTGTAGTGGAGTATTTTCATGTATGGGAGGGGACTGGGCAGCTCGTCTCCAGGAAGTGAATAGTAGAGAGAGCAAAACTTGTCATTAATATCATCACCACAGTGCCCTCTATGCTTTGCTGGTGATGGAACAAGAAAAAGGCAGTGGAAAATGTTACTTAAGTTCTACTTTTGTGCTGGAGTGATTTTATTATTTTTTTGGGGGGTGGTATTTTTAATCATCCTCCACTTGGCTGAGCTATTTCTGGCTCTATCAGAAGGCAAGCTGGAGGCCTGGGCTGCTTTGGAGGCTGATATTACCTGCTCCATCCGGTTTCCAGCTTCCCCCCCCACCCCAAATAAAAGAGTCCAAATCTTTCCTTTGTCAGCTGCCACGTTTTTATTTGGTCTCATAAGCAGGGCAGAGTCAGTTTGACATGCAGGACTGAGGCCAGCCTGCTGCTCGGGCTTTGCTGATGGTCAGCCGGACCGATCGGTTTTGAACGGTCCTCCCACCTTCTTGTTGAAATCTCTTGTAAATATACAGTTAGATTTTTTCATTGCAGATTTGGAGATGTCTCGTGATGTTGTCTGTCTTGTCCAGTGCCTTCGACTGATCGGAGAATCAATTCCCATGGAAATAGCGTTCATGATGGAAATGGCTTGCTCCCGCCTCCAGCCTCCAGAAAAGGCTGCAGAGCAGATCCTGGGGGACTTGATAGCTAATGACACGTAAGGAGAAGCATTCCTGCAGGCAGGGATGGCTGAGCAAGGGTTGCCTGGAGCAATCCTGTCTCACTGGGGATGCGTGGGTGTCTCCCTGTGCTGCCTGAGGGAGGTGGTGGGTGTGGGTATTGGTCCTGTTAGCAGGCATTTCCACCCCGGTCCCATTTGCTGTTGCCTTGGGCTCTCCTGAGCAGAACTGTATTCAACTGTGAGATGAGGCAGGGTGGATGAGGAACGAGTTCTCATTAGCTGATTGTGCAGGCACACTTATTAGAGGTCAGAGCCGTGGTCAAACCCTGTGGTTACACGCTAACCTCCTCCGGTCGCTCCCTGTGGAATGGCAGCTATCTGACTGCTATTTCCTAGTGCCCTGGGGGAGCAGAATAAATAGCCCAGTCTTTGCAGGCACTGTAATAAAACCGTGAGCCAGGAGAGGATTCCCTTCAAGAACATCCAAGCTGATTGGATGGTCTCCCTTCCAGAGAGGATCAGTAAGGGTGAACAGGGAGCCCTCTTCAGTTTAAACCTCATCTTTTCCTTTTTTTGTTTTCCTAACAGGGAAAATGTGATGGAGGACATACACAGCAAACTGCAGGAGATCAGAAACCCCATCCACGCCATCGGGGTGCTCATCCGAGAAATGGACTACGAGACTGACACAGACATGGAAAGAGGTGAAAGTTCTACAGCGGTATTTTGGGCTGGGAAAGCGGCCGCTCGGCCAGCGTTCCTGTTGGGCTGGTTCCTCCCCTTACCTCCATGCTTTTCTTTCAGCTCACCCTCTAAATATGCGTCTGAACCTCACCCAGCTCTATGGCAGCAGCACAGCCGTCAGCGTGGTGTGCTGGGGGGTATGTAAGATTGCCACGATCCGTTTCCAGATCTGTCGGGACCTGCTGATCCTCCAACAGCTATTGCTGCGGCTGGGCGATCCTGTGAGTACAGCCCTTCCAGCTACCGAGCACACACCCTTTTGAACTTTTGGATCTGGGTTGCCTGGTGCCAGACTTCGAGCTGCTTCTCTTCCCACAAAACACTGGCAGCTGTTGGAACTAGCCCGAGGCTTGGGCAAGCCCTGCTCTCTCCTCCCGTGTCTTTTGTCATCCTGAGCGAAGCAGCCATGTGCCATTCACGCCCAAACTCCCTGTTTCCCTGCTGCGCATCCAGGAAGCAAAACTCTGTGAGGGAGGAGGGCACCATTTCCAGCCCTCCATCCAAACCAGGGCTGCCTGAGCACGCACATCTCTCCTATCCAGTCCCCGTCCCTCCCACGGCAGCGCTGACAATCGCAGCCTTGTTATCCAGCAACGCAGCACACAGCTCTTCTGCCTCACAGCAGCAGCATTTACCCAGAGGCCGTCGTTTTGCTTTCCGTGCGAGGCTGTTCCAGCCAGTGCCAGCAGCTGCCACGATGGCAGCTGTGTTTATAGGGTAACCCAGGCAGGGTTGATTCTGCTGGCTGGGGGGGCTGAGCAAGCAACGGTGCTGGTGATTTGAGGGGAGCAAGCCCCCAGGGCGAAGGGGATATTTGTTTAGAGCAGTATTATTTACTTGGAGACGCTGCTGCAGTCATTCAGTGAAAAGAAATCCCCTTCTCCTTCTTGGATAAGCTTGTCTTAGTGACATTTAAAGCATGTTGCAAGGTGCCCTTCCGGAGCCAGGCACGTGGCATGGTCAGAAGCTGCCGTTTTGCCACCTTGAAATGCTTGTCCTTCACAAGCGTGGATCACTCTTCTTCCTGGATCAGCTGCCTGTGTTGTCCTTGGCTAGATCAGAAGGGATGCAGTCCCTGGATGTGGCCACAGCAGAGCTGTGATCTCAGCCTGCGTTTCATTGCAGCAGTGCCAAGCACCTTGGTTCACGCATCGCTCTGCTTGTCAAATTTTCCCCGTGGCATCTGGGCCTCCAGAATCCTTACCTCACCCCTTGGCACCGAGGGACACGGGTTGTTGCTCAGCCTCTCTGCATGTCAGCCCCTGTGCTTTGTTTGCAGATGGTTCTGGGAGGGGGACAGCTGTTCCAGTCTCAGCAGGACCTGCTGCACCGCACCTCCCCTCTGCTTCTCTCCTACTACCTGATCAGGTGGGCCAGCCAGTGCCCGGCGTCGGACATCCCCATCGACACGCTGTGAGTCCCTGCCTTGCCCTTTCTCTCTCTCATTGTACGCTGCTGCCAAATCGACCTGAAATCCCCTTTCCAGCGGTACGTGGTGGCGGTTGCTGTGGGAGTATTGCTCTCGGAGTTAGTTTGTGCTAGGCTGGTTTTTATCTTCTGTGTTTTGAGCTGACTCCTTGCCTTGTGCTAAATCTGCCCTGTGAGCTCTCGCTGTTCTGTGCACTGTCGCCTTCTTCAGCAGTAGGAGTGATTTGAGTTGAACAATGAGTACAATTAAAGCAGGGGGCGTTTTGTTGTCTCTTTGCTGATGGCTTTTTCTTCTCCAGGGAATCGAATCTGCAGCATCTCTCTGTGTTGGAGTTAGCAGACACTACTGTTCTAACACCCCATAAGCTAGGTAAGATGTTTACAGCCTGCCAGCTCTCCGTTTCTTGTTAAATAAAATCCTCAAACTCTCTTTTTCTGCCACCCAAGGGAAATGCTTAAGGCAGAGAGCCAACGGATGGTGTGTTTGAGCAGCCCTGCTTCGCTGTTCATGCTGCCCACTAAAAACAGCAAAGTGTCCTGCAGCGTTGGAGTGAGTGTAGTCAGTCTTGTTCGGCCTGTCCTGCTCGCTGGCCTTTATCAAGCAGGAGCAGCAGCTTAGGGAAGGGATAGAATATGAAAAGTGCTTCCCCAGAATGTGCTTGTGCTTCCAAGAATTTGCATTTCAGGTGCGAGCGCTGCTCACAGCCAGTAGCTTAAGTGGGAAACTGCAGCTGATAACCTGCTCACGTTTTATGTCTCGCTCCAATCCCTCGACAAAGCCATTATGCTTTCAGCTGCCGGCTTCGGGGAAGAGTCATAACGGGGGAGAGCACAAAGCAAGTTAATTAGGGGGATAGGTACCTTGAAATGGTTTCAGAGAGAGGAGATGAGCAGGATAGGGAGGAGAACGCACAGTCAGAGCCTGTGACTAATTTGTGTGGTGCTTCAAGGCTGAAACGCTTCAGAGGGAGCTGCAAAAAGAAGTGAGGAGGCAGCAGGCTGCTGGGAGTTTAGGAGTTCTCTCCATTTGCTGACAGCCCTGCAGGGTTTGTGTTCTCTGTAAGCGGGCTGCAATCTTCCGCGTTCGAGCTCTCCGTCGGTGTCTCAGTTTGGGAGCAGTTGCCTTTGACGTAAATGTCAGTGCCTGAAAGCAAAATTGAAAACATTCTTTGTGTGCTCGCCAGTGTTGTGGGTTATTGCTTGGCCTATTCATGAGGAAAGTCCTGTTTGGCCAGTGTGCTCCAGGAAAAATATGTGAGACGTGGGGAAGATAGAAAGGAGGTGGCAGCATGGGAAGAGGCGTTGGAAACAGTTAGCTCATGAGAGATCGTGCTGCTTAAGGGACTGGAATGAGGAGGGAGGCATTTGTGGAGAGGCAGATAGCAAAATCAGCACTCCCTCTGTCAGCCCTGCCATGCAAAACACCGGGGAAAGCTGCAGATGGATTGCAAATAGCACAGCTGGGGAGAGAGCACAGCCCTTTATTTGTGTTGTAATCGAGCTGCAGTTAATAAAAGCTGCGGCGTGTGGCTCACTGATCTCCTGCTGCTCCCTCTGATTTAACTAGAAATTGAGAGAAATCCTATACCCGCAAGTCTGAGCACTGGATGTCCTTGCTGTTATGCTCTGGCTTAACCTGTGGTACTTGAGCCGATGAGCCCAGCATAGTAGCT
>PPHD01026113.1:0-11560 GCA_002909625.1 Bambusicola thoracicus
GCCGTCCCGCCTCGCCCCGCCCTGCCGCGCCCGCCCCTCGCGCGTTCCACTGCGGTGAGGGGCTGCGCGGGCGGGGAGAGGTGTCGGTCCGCCCGCCTGCCCCTCGGCCCCGCCAGGTGCGGAGCCCGCGGCCCCGGCGGCCGCAGGTGGCCCCGGGGAGCGGTGGGGAGGTGGCGCCGCCTCGCGCTGCGGAAGGGGACGGGAAGGACGGGGTGGGCAGGCGAGAACAGATGAGAGGGCGGGGGGGAGCGCGCTGCTGCCGCCGGGAGGGTGCGGCGGGGCCGGGCGGCGCTGTGAGGGGGGGCTGAGGCTGGGCGGCACCGCGGGTGTGGGTTCGTGGGGACGTCCCCCGAGCGGGGATGTAACCCCAGCCGGAACATGGAGGAGCTCGCTGCGCCGTGTCGACAAAAAGGAAAATCCGGGCCCTGCTGAGGCGAGGCATAAAGTGGGGCTGTTGGCGAATCAGGCAGATGGGACCGCTAAGGCGGATCCAGCCGCAGCATCGCAGCTTCTCCGCGTTGCAAAGGATGAGGAGCGCAGCTCGGTCCGTTCGGTGTCAGAGCCGCTCAGCCCTTTTTCTGGTGCTCCGGGGGCGGTTAAGGGCTCACACGTTTAACCTCGAATGGTACGATTCCTTCCCGGCACCGGAATCAATCATCCTTACAGCTTTCGGTCCATATAAGCTATGCTGACTGTGTTCCATGCCCGCCAGCCCGTGCGCACATCCTTGTTTAATGTGCCATCTGATACTGTGTTCTCCCATTGCAGCCCCACGGCCCCGATTAACACTTCATACAGGGGGCTCAGCAGGTACAGCACGCAAATAAAACCCCGTCCTGTCACCCCACCGAGATCCATGGCATCTCCCATTTAGTGCACACACAGCACCAGCAAAATGGCATAATGGTAGGCAGGATCTCAACGTGATGTTTTCAGAGTGTTAGTTACTTCAGAGCTGTCGCACACCCAAACCAGTGGGAAAGCCTATTTTCGTGTACTTTTTTGCCTAATATGAAAATCTCTTAAGAACAAATAGAAAAAACTGCTCACCTTGGAGATCTTTTTTTTTTCCGATATAGTTGTCCACAGCACCAAAGCAATGGAAAATATACTTTATGTAGTTTGGCATTTTCAGAATGCAAAATGCTGTCTTCTCTAGGGTTGTCATAAGGACACGTAATTGAGCACTGACGTAAAGCCAGGTGCAGAGACTGTCACTATGGCCTTTCTGATTGAAGCAGCCTGATGTAAATCTCAGTGTTAAGGAGTGATTCTGAGATCACAAGTGTTTCAGTAAACTTTAGGTTTGAATAAATACATGTATAACCACATGAATTGGGATTTGCAGCTGAAGACCTTGGTAACAGCAGAGACACAGTGGAAAACGATGACTTAAAGCCGAAGCAGAAAGTTCTCTATCTTGCTACCAGCCATTTGAGTTAATTAACTAGGTCCAAAAAGGATAGCCATAAACTGAGAGTACTCCTGGTTTGTTCTGTTTGGAAGCTTTGTGATGTACTTGTTGGAATAGCCACAATTTCAGCTTTGTCCTTTACTTTCTATACAGTCTCATGTGTCACCTGATGAATACCTTCTCACATGTATCCTCTACATTCTCTGCATGGGAAAACTACTTCACTGCTGCTAAGAACTACCGAAGAGAAGCCAGTGTTCTGTGAAGAGCTGATTATAAGGCAAGAGTGCGTGCACAGACCTGCACGTTTGTGAATGATGAGACTAGAAGCAGATACTAAGGAAAATGCAGTTTTTAAAGAATTGGATTATTTATGTGGTTGGATCAGCAGATGGCAAATATGACTCAGTACAAACGTTACATAATTCTTCTTGGGAAAATAAAATCTCAAGGCGGTGCTCTAATTGAAAAGATCATCCAGAAAGCTGTTGAAGAACAGTATGGAGGATCAGGATAGAAACATCAGCGGAGCAGATGCATGCAGTAGCCAGCAAATTCAGATTTCATGAACGTAGTGAGGTTCAAAACATTACCCAGGAAACCCATCAGCCTACCACCCAGCCAAACTGCAAGTCCAAGCAGAGGATTTGTAAACAGTTATTTTACCGGTCTGATAAAGAACAATGAATTTAAGCAGCACTATTTAATGGCAGGGTTAAGCACAGATGAACTCTAATGGCTACTGAAGCAGAGAATTCAGCACATCGATTTTATCTCTGGATACAAACCCATAATGGTCTTTGGGAAGAAAGAAAAGGTTCTGAGACTGAACTGAATGTAAATCGTCAAACCTGTTAAATCAGGTGGGCATCCTTGTGTTTTTACATGTCTTACATTCTTTGTTCCGGGTAATGCCAGGACAACACTGTGGACAGCATTCAAAATGACACGTACTGTAAATATGTTAAATAGACATAATATGTAGAAACATAGCTTTATGATTTGTAGCAGTTAGAGATAAGAGAGATAATTTGTAAAACAGCCAAGAAATCTTTCAAAACACTGTCTGATTTTCGAGCAGTGCTGTTCCATACCACAGCGGAATTTTGATTTTATGATTTTAGTATATGCAAAGACATTTTAAGTTATGACCACTGCAGCTGTCAGTGCCTAAGTGGCATCACACCTTCAATCTCTGAATTTCTCTTAACACAGCCTTACCTTCTGTTTTCTTCCATTTTCTAAAATACCAGAAAAAGCAGTTAGCCTACCTAGAAATTCTTTAATAGGTTTGTTATCTGAAAGGACTAGAATTGACTGTAATAAACAGGGGTTTTCCTTAATCTTTTTACAATGCAACCATCACGTGGTTTTGTTCCTATTTCAGGGTAACGATTTGATTTCCTCTGCCTGCAGATTCCCATAGTTTTGAGTGCTTCCTCAAATTCTCTGACTTTCCACTCTATTTTCCAGAAGGAGCATAGATGGGATATGAAAAACTGAGTTGCAAATATTGAAAAAACCTGAATCTGTGATATTAAAAATAGCCGTGTAAAACAGCAAACATTGACATCATATTTCAGGACTGCCTGTTCTCCATACTCTCATGTAAAGATGCAAAGATCCCTATTAGAAATTCTGATGGATATTCTGAGGGAGTGCTCAAAATGCTGGAAGAAGCCACCAGAAAAATTTGACAGTAAAAAATAAACTGGTATTAAATAGCCGTACTTAATTCTTCTCATTATTCTACATCCATGATTTTAGAAGTACCCTAGAGAAAGAGCTATTTGTCATGCAGCATCTAGGTGGCAAGACTCTTTTAGACTTCATACTATATTTTGCCCTTTACAATATGTCCTCTTACTGTTATATGGGAGAAGATCCCAACTCCCACTTCACTACATCCTCCTTTCAGGGAGTTGTAGAGAGTGATTACGTCTCCCATGAGCCTCCTCTTCTCCAGACTCCATTTCACTCAGATGCTCTTCATAAGACTTGGCCTCCAGACATTTTAACTAGCTTCCTTACCCTTCTCTGGAAATGTCCAGAGTCTCTATATCTCTGTTGTAGTGAGCGGGCAGGTGCAAATGTCTGTCCTGTTTCCACATCAGCATGAAATCAAGATGCCCATCAGCCTTCCTCTGATGACCTTCCCCAGCGGTTGGCTCAGAAGGGAGGAGCAGTGGACAGGCCTGCTCTTAGATGAGCGGGAGACACTGCGGTACATACATGTTAGGTCTCACCACTGAAAGAGAAAAAGGACTGACACCCTCCCAAGAACTTAAATCCTCTTCCACTGAAAAAGAAAACAAGAGAAAATGAGGTTATTAGACACAACTTACAACACCAAGATGTTATGGCTCCACAAAAGAGCCATCAGATTAAGTAAAAGTAGCATGTAAAGAAAAAGTCATGTTTGATGACTTACATACAACAATAGTATCAGACTGTACAATTCTGACTACATATAATATCTTGTAAACAATTGTTTGCTTTGAGGCAAGGCACATCATCATGGTGTAAATTTGTAATGGACAACAACATGGTCCCATTATTAGTGATGGTGCACAGCAGCAAGATGCTGTTTCAGCATTTGCACTGACTGACCCCACTACATCCTTCTTTTGGGGCTCAGAATGTGCTGAAGAAGAGAAGAAATCGAACTACTAATTGAATTCCATCACACAGACAGTGACCTATGGAATCATCTGAACACATGGTGGGAAATGTTCTGCTTTCCCCAGTGGGCTGTAATATCCCACTGCTCGAAAGTCTCGGGTACATGCAGGCTGCTCACGTTGGAGAGCTAAGCTTTCAGAAAGCAGAGAAGAGGTAATAGTGACAGCAAGTCAATGTCTGCCATGCCATTGCTAGTGTAGCTGCTGTTTTGCTCTGGTGGTAGTTGCTAAGATTAACTGGCATATCTATACATTTCTTTGCATGTATTTGTTGTGCGACAGCAGGTGGGATTAGCAGTATAATTATTCACCCAGTCCTTCCACTCTGATGTAGGTTTGCATCAGTTTGCTATCAAAATATGCCTAAGCCTGTTTTTCATGCATTAGAGAGAAATGCAGAATGAAATGTGAATACAAGTAGGTAAGAGCGGCATGCTGATTAGATGCCCCAATCCAGTGTCTGCTGACAGTTACAATACAGGACTAAAGCCTTGCCTGTCAAGCTTTCTGCAATAAAAATTACTTCCTTCTGTGTTTGATACACTGCAAACTCTTTCAGTCTTCAAAATATTTCCTACATCTTGCCTTCTTTTTAAGATATGCACAGCATCGCCAACATATCAGATTGTGTCTTCCTGAAAGAATGATTATAAAGAAATCTCAGATGAAGCATGCTAGAGACAAGGGGTAGCAACTTGCAGGTACAGGCAGCAGTTAAAATCATGGGCAAATGTTATCCTCCCTGGCCCTTGAACAGCAGTGCAGGAAGGCCACCATAGGGGCTGCTGCACTGTAAGGCAATAGCATTGCTAGAGGCATCCTGGCAATGATTTCCATTCTCTTTGTGGCTCTAACAATAGCAACTAGTGATTAGGAATATAGATTGGTAAGTCACTCGAGTAACAGAAACTGCTGAGCAAACATCAGTGCATCATACATCCTTCAGGTATGTTTATGCTTGTGGGTACACATTTTGATGACCAATAAGGCAGAACGTACTTGAAATTCCAACTGTGCCGCTCTGCAACATGCATCTCCTGACATCACTGGGTCCTGAAGAGAGGATGGTTAATGGAAACGAATCTTGCACACAAGAAAACTGTGAATATTCAGAACTGTCTGTATGCATTTAAAAGGTACAGACTCACAGCTGGGAAATAATATGTTTATACAACTAAGAGTAATATGTACATAACAATAAATATATGAAAGGAGAAATGCATGACAAAGTTAGACAAGTTATGGTTAATGTTGCAGTGGGAATTAACACACATCCAATTGAACACAACACTTTCTTTTCAAAAAAATCAAATGGATTTAGCACTGTCAAATACGCACTGAAGAACAATCTTCCCCTGATTCTCTTACCAGCTGCCATTTCCCAAACATTTGCAATTTATAACATTTGTAGTCATTCTTAACAGAAGTGTTGCAGGAAGGTAATTTTGTACTAGATTCTTCATAGGACCACAGAATGGCCTGGGTGGAAAAGGACCACAATGATCATCTAGTTCCAACCTCCCTGTTATGTGCAGGGTGGCCAACCACCAGACCAGGCTGCCCAGAGCCACATCCAGCCTGGCCTTGAATGCCTCCAGGGATGGGGCATCCACAACCTCCTGAGGCAACCTGTTCCAGTGGACAGTCCTGAGTCTGGCTAGTTCTTTTTTAGTGGACATAACTATTTGCGGTGAAAGAAGTTTTCACCATTTTAACAGCAAGGGTCCTTCTTTTCAGGCAAAGTTGAAGAGAGAAGTTTTTTTTTTAATCAAACCAATAGATAAAAGCAGCTTACCTGACCAGATCCAATTCCCCAGAGGAACTTCAAATCCAAATTAACAACCATGAGTGACAAGCTATTGTTTAAATTGGCCTTGCTATTAGATGAGTGGAAAGTACCGAATGCGATGCTAATAACTTTTAAAGGGCTTAAAGAGGAAGTTGGAAAACTAGAGTCTGATTTCTATACCTGGCAAATAGGTAGACACCTGGTAGCATACAGTAATACAGCTTTTGGAGAAGCAAGTCACTTCTCATAAATCTATCAGAATTCTTTGAAGGAGTCAAAGAGCACATGAAGAATGGTAATTCAATCAATAGACTCTATTTGGCTTTCTAAAAAGCTTTTGGCAAGATCCTTCCTGAATTCTTTTAGAGAAGCTGAGCTGTTAGTGAGTAAGAAGGAAAGTTCTCTTGTGAATGAACAATTGGTTAAAGAGGTGACGGTGAAATGGAAGAATGGTCAGTTTTCACAAAGGTGAGTGATCTGTAGAGGTCCCAGCAAACTCATAATCTCCGTGGAGAGTATAAAGTGAAGTACCAAATTTTGCTAATGAAAACAACAGATTTCAGAATGAACTAAAACCAATTGTGCAGGACTACACTGCAGCAGAGTTCTAGTAGAAAGCAGCTGGGAAGTAGAATTCAGCACTGACAAAAGGAAGGAGTAATTTCTCTGTTGTGATGTTGGAGGGAAATTTGGAATTCCCTTTTTACAATTCCAAATCTGCAGTCACATCTCCATAATTTCAAGTTGTTGGAGATATTTCTCTGAAAATGCCAGGTGAATGCTCCATGGTAATCAAAATGGCAAAGAAAATTGTTGGGAATTATTAGGAAGGGAAATGAACATCATTATGTCAACTGAAAAAACCATCACGTTTGACCTGTCCCAGTATGACTTGATCAGAAACAAGACACAATAAAGGATAAGAGGTACAACCAGCTGTATAGTACAGCCTTTGTGCAGCCTGAATAGACCAGACCACTTCAGCTTTCAAAAGGATAGTCATGGAGAGGCACAATAGAAGCATATAAAATCATAAGTGGTATGTAAAAGGTACATATAAACCCATTACCTGGTGGGTTTTTGTTGTGGGTTTTTTTTTGTTTGTTTGTTTTGTTGTTGTTTTTGTTTTTTTGTAAACAAGAACCAGGGAAACAGTGAAATTTTCAGGGGACGGGCTTAGAACTTACAGAGGTATTTCTTCATTCAAACATTTCAATTTAGAATAAGCTTAGGGTTGCTTTGCATTATGCTTGACTGCATGTGCTTTTATTCTGATAAATCACCTTTTAACATGGAGACTTACGCATGCACACTGATTCTAACACAGCATGAGAAATAGCTTTGTTCATCATCTTGCTAATATACCTGTCTTGACTGAGGATAATGCCTTATGTAAGAATGTAGTTTAATGCCTTCTTATGTAAATTTAAATACACAGAGTATTGCTGGCTGTATTTTTGTACAGTACATACACAACCACGCAGTCATCCTGATGTAAAGGCTGCTCCTGTTACCTGCCAAGAAGAGTTAATACAGAGTTTGACAGAGATGGTGATTTTGTTGTTCCTAGCATGAGATTAGGGCCCTTGATATTTTATTCAGTTAGCCCAACATTAAAGAGGCTCTTCATTCTTGATTACTTCTCCAGATCCCACAGAACAACATTCTAGTATTTATTGAAATGTGAAAGCTGGGCCTGTGCTGCCTAGGGAAGAAAGTTATTGCTTTATGCGTGAGAGGACGTGGTTATAAATGAGAGTTAGAAATTCACTGTATCTCTTCTGTGAATTACGGAGGAAAATATTAGCATGAGTAATTTGTTTGCTAATATGAGAACTCATTTTCAGCCTTCAGACAATACAAGAGATTTTAGTTACAAATAATAATAGGCAAAGTCTGTGGCTAAAATAGCCACTTAATTTGATCTACACTTTATTTGTAGCCAAGGTGACTATTGACACCAGGCAAAAAAGCCCTACAAATTTTAATTCAGCAGCTGAGTTAAAGTTAAGAGTCAAGAGCAGAAATATACGCAAAGAATATTAAATGTAAGAGGAATGTTTAAAGAACAGAACAGCACATTTACCCAGACCTGGAAGCAAAGGTAGCAGAGAGGATTACAGGAATATCAGCACATCCACGACAGTCTTCTAAGTGGAGCTGATTCAGCAAAACATGTTTAGGAACAAGTCTATGGATCCTTTTCCAAAGAGAGAAAATTGTGGTGTGGTTATGCATGGCAGATGTTCTATTTCCATATTCTGTTAAAAGGATAGAGAATGCAGAGACATACTCTGTTGTGGATATGAAAATAGACCAACATCATTCTAGAAAAACATGCAACAATTAGTGGAATGTGTTCTTTAATCAAATAATTAGCTGTAACACAAATCAAAGCAACTTAAAACAAATCTTTTTAGACCCCAACTTCCAACATTCCCCCTCCAAAAAAAAAAAAAAAGATCATAGAATGGTTTGGTTTGAAGGGACCTCTAAGATCCTCTAACGCTACAGGCAGGGACACCTCCCTCTAGACCAGGTTGCTCAAAGCCCCATCCAGCCTGGCCTTGAATGCGTCCAGGGAGGGGGCATCCACAGCCTTGCTGGGCAACCGGCTGCAGTGTCTCACCACTCTCACAGCAATTAATTTCTTCCTAATATTTGATCTAAATCTACTCTCTTCCAGTTTAAAGCCATTTCCCCTCATCCTGTTGCTACATGCCCTTATAAAAAGTCCCTCCCCAGCTTTCCTGTAGGCCCCCTTCAGGTACTGGAGGGCCACTATAAGGTCCCCCTGGAGCTCTCTTCTCCAGGCTGAAGAATCCCAGCTCTCCCATCCTGTCCCTGTAGGGGAGATATGGAGTAAAGAGAATGTAAGAAAATATTTTAATGCAAGGAGACAACTTGAAGTAAGAAACTTCTTAAGTCATATAAATCAAATAACTGCTGTGCTGAGGTGTTGGGTTTTTTTTTTATGTTTTTGTTCCTCCATTCACATCTGAACCTGTCAAGTACCATATAATTTCTCGAAAATAAGCTCTGTGTCAGATCTGTAAGCTTGTGACACTACTATTTCATCATATATTTCATTTGGCGGTGAAGAAGATACCGTAAAACAATTGTGAAATTGAAACAGCAAAATGTGGTACTGCTCAGCTTTATTTTGGTGTTAGCATTTCATCAAATCACTGCTTCTCTGAACAGTATCCCAGTGAGAACTGAACCTATTTATGATTGAGTTTGTTCCCCCTCACCACCTCCCTCTCCCCCACTTTAGCAAGGAAACAATTCAGCTTGAACATATAAGCCAGGTCAGTTTGGTTTTCTTCACGTAAGACTTCTTTTGCTCAGCTATTCTGAATCCTGTGGTACATTTCATAACACTCACACGACCTGATTTAGTAGTCATCATAAGTTTATTTTTACACATTTTTTGTCTTGCTACAATTTTTAAACGTCCTTTCATTAAAAAAAAAAAAAGAAAAAAAAGAAAAAGAAAAAAAAAGAAAGTTGTTTTCTACTTATCTTCTTTAATATCACTCCATATTTCTCACAGGGAAGATTACTCTGTCAGGATGGGTTTGAAATGAAAAAGTACACTGTGCTCAGAGTATGCCTGAGTTACAGCTCTGCCTCATCCTTTGTAAGAACGCGCTGCTTCAGATCACCTAAAGTCAGCTGAAGTGCCCTTGACCGGGGAGAACACTTCACCTCCAGTGCTTGACGGTCTCCCCTTCCCCTGCTGGCACACTTCTGGTGGATCTCAGGGACCACACTGCGGGTCTGCTCTCAGAAGCACTACCTGATGAACTTAAGTCCCCTATTATTCTCAAGTCTCCCCTTAAGAAGGTTATACTGATTAGCATTATAAGTTTCCAAGTGATTAGCATCAGCAAAGTGGGAAACTGAGATGGTGATACTCTAATGGCAGTGCTTCTCAATCAGTAGCCAGCTAGTATGCACATGATGGTGTTGCTCCACGCGAAAGTCTCTATCACCACAGAAATAAAAGGTGCTGCTGCCTATAAATCACTAATTACTGCTAGGTAAAGCCTCCTGTTTTTCTTCCTCTTTTTGACTGCAACACCTGTAGACTTAAAGGTGCTCACAGTGACAACTATGCAGCCCGACAGGAGCAAGTTTTCTTAAATAAGTTACTTAGAATTTGTTCTAATATTGTTTTCTCTGCACTTTCTTGTCAGCAGGGATTTACAGGAAGTAACTATGGGCACATTTTGCATAATTGTGAAGAAACAAAGAAACCGCGTTGTCTGTTCCTCCCAAAATACTTTCCCGAGTCCCATTTCAAATAGTCTTTTAAAATCTTCTTCAAGTTGTGACTTTGAAGGAATACTTTCCTGTGCTTTAAGCTGAAAGTGCTTCTGATAACTGCAGAAGAAGGTTTAAGAGCTTTACCGTTCAGGTCACGAAGTCTCCCAGTTCAGATGAGTGAGAGTTGGAAACTTACAGGTTGCAACTTTTCTTGAGAGCCGCGTGTTGCCAGCTGGCAGCGAGTTAGGATGACTTTGGATGCATTAAAGCTAACAGCTGATTCTGCTTTATAGAATTTTTCAGTGGCCGCTTGAAACTCACCATACTCTTGTGTTACTCCTGTATAGGTAATAAAATGCTGGGAATGGCATTTTATTATGTTATTAGGCGAGCTATTGTATTGGGTTGGTTGTGGTCTTTTTTGGCTGGTGAATGCTTTCTGGCACATAAATATTATTTTCTGTGCAATGATTTTTCAGGATTTTTCCTGCTGAATTTGACCAGAGTTTCCTCACTGCTACTCCAAGTTCTGTTCAGCCATGTGGCTGTGACTGTGTTGATGTCCACTATGCTGTCCAATTCTACAATGTGTTCTCCTGAGTGGCACTGCAGGATGACACCTCAGAAACAACTCTCCATAAGACCTATCCTTAATTGCAGTGTCTTCCTTAGAATAAAATTAACAAAATCAAAGCAGAATGAACAGATTAAGATTCCAGTGGAACGAAGAGACATCTGCTTGCTATGTTATTTTCTCCAGCTATGACAAAAATAACACAGCCCCATTCCTACAGTAATTTTATGTAGATTGCTTTTCTCTCTGCTTAGTCATCCAGCTTGTAAGATTTTTGGAGAACTGAGCGGGATATAAAAAGACACAACTCCAGATCACACACTATAGTATTAATATAAACCCTCTTGTTATATCACTATCTGTAACACGATGGAAAGCACAAGAAGACAACAGAGCAGGAAGATCCCAGGCCACAGCAAGTGAGTATCTGCTCAGACACAACAACAGTGGGCACAGGGAAAGAAGCTGCTTACCTTCAGAAGGCCTGTAAGGTCCTTAGGTAAGCAGAAATCTCCAAATGAAATACCCTTGCCTCCACTGCCAACCTTTACATGAGGTCTAGGGAGGGGTACAGCCGGGATCCATCCCTTCTGGTCACTGAGGTGCACTGCATGCACCTGAGCACTCCTGGGTTGGCTCTGCCTTCCCACCAGGTGCTGAATCACTGATCAAGCCGTGCCTTAGCATTTCCACTACACCATCTGTCAAAGGTGGATAAGGGATTAAATATGGTTTATTAATTATGGCTTCAAGCTGCTCCAGGGAAGGTTCAGGCTGGACGTTAGGAAATACTACTTCTCTGAAAGGGTGGTCAGGCACTGGAATGGGCT
>PPHD01026114.1:0-11560 GCA_002909625.1 Bambusicola thoracicus
AAAAAAAAAAAAAAAAAAAACAAAGCTGATACAGTAGCAAACAAAGGATTAATTTGCTATCACCTGTTTAGCTCCAAAATCACCTACATAAAGTAGAATTCAGATCTACAGGGCTGCTCCAAAAGTAATGCCTCTAATTTTACTGTTTGCCCACTACATCAGAGGCAGATATTGTTGGTGTGGCAGTAGAGAATGACCCATCCTACCAATACTCTGTTATATTTTGTTGTCATGTGACAACATGACAAGATGGCTGCAGAGGGGTAGTCAGACAGAGAGACGCATATGAAGCAAAGCGATGGAATTCTTCATAGTAAATCTGAATAATGTGTTTTATGTTCAAAGTATTTTAAGATAATTTTACATCTTAGATCTCACTTCCAAAAATATGCATACATGGTTTTTCTTAAAAAATAGATTTGCTAGCTCTACCTGTTTTTATCCCACAGCTAAAACTTTAAACAGCTTTATGAATACTGACCATACAGATATTGGTTGAAGGAGAGGGAGCTATCTTGAGCTCAGACTAAAACTGTAAATATGGCACACACAGTGCTTGAGGTATCCCAAAAGACTACTTTCTCATTCCAGTTTTTCCAGCATTAATTGTTAGTATTAAGCAAATATTCCAATCTTCTGGCTTGTTTTAAGCTTATTTCACCAGACAAGAAAACCTCCTGGAAGTCCAGAAGAAAAAGAAGAAAAAAAACAAAACCAGCAGATAGGGCAGTAAATTACTTGAGAGCAATTGTCCCCAGGAACTAAAGGGATATAAATAGGAATAAAGATATCTCACCACTTCCCACTTCTTCATATACGCTTCACTTTATAAAACCACTGGACCTAATTGTTTTTAATGCTGTTTTTGTTTTTGTTTTGGCCACTGCTGAACAGGAAACAATTCACTTTTAGTCCACATATTTTTATCATTTTAAGGCAGAAAATTTAGAGTCCATCACTTTGAATTTATTAATTCATCCTCTGCAGATGGCTTTTTCCTTTTCTGTTTTCATTTGACTGCTTCCTTCTCCTTTTTCATCCCTCCTTATGCTTCCCTGGTTTTCAAAGTTGACATACACGCACGCTCAAATCTCATGAAGTAATGTCTAAATCCACTGTAAATCACATAAGCCCTTCTCCTGTCACATGTACCAGAAATTTTAATTCAACAGGTTAAATGTCACCTACAAGACACAGAATATATTTTGAATCAGCTAAATATTCGAAGACTATGATGATATAGTGTTGTCCCGATAAACTACTACTTCTCAGAATAAAATGGATAAAATGAAAACTGTATGCACTTGAGTTAAATTACTTAATTTGTACATAGAAAGACCAAAAATGATTAAATATTAGTACATTAGTACCTTGAGGGGCTTCTTAGGGAAGTTACAGTTTCTGAGCTTCCTTCTTGTTCAGTCTAAAATAGGATTTAGAAAATTTTATTAGAATTTAGATAGGTTCAAAATCTCTGTATATGAGTTGTAATTTTACTGATTCATTCCATGAATTTCCTGTTGAATTTTTATGTGACACTTGATCTTCCCTGTTCTGATGGGATAATGTAAATTTCCAATGAAGATTAAACACAAATGAGTATGAAATTGATTTATTATAATAAGTGAAATTGAGGTCTGAGGTCCTTCTTCTCTTTTCTTTTTTACCCCCACCCAAACTAAGACTGTCTGATGTTTTTTTTTCTTTTGTAGTATTTTCCAAAGAAAATTTAGAGAACTGTTTTCAATTACACATTGGAAGTTACATGAAACATTGTTCCAAACTTGTTTAATTTAATGTGCACAAGATAATTGTTTGAATAGTTTAACATCTATAATTGCATTGTTGTGGAGCCAGCATATTATCTGACATGATTCCTTCAGAATTCAAACTCATCAATTTAATAGAGAAACTGGGAAACAACATCTGTCAAAATCTTGTCTCACATCTCTACGTTGGAATACCTATTCTAAACATGTTATGCAGAGTACCATTGTAAATGTAGATGCAGGAAATTTTTTTTTTGTATCACTCTCAGATGCAGTCTTATACCACACAGAGGTGGTTCATCCTCAAAACATTAGATTTAGCTTCATATTCTGAAACAATTCAAAAGAATCAAAGCTCCTTGATGCACACGAAAGCTGACCCTGCAGATACTGTGCTTCTGTACAGTCAAAACCATTTCCTCTGCCTGGTTTTATGCATCACAAAAATTTAGAAAACTGCCTTTTGCCTACAGAACAGTTTTGAATGGTGAGCCAATGCCAGTTGCACCATTCCATCTCAGTTGATTAAAGACCATATCTAAAATGGTAAGAAAATTCAGTACCTGTATAATACTGTTTTGTCTCCCAACAGAGTGAGAAAAATCTTCCCTTCTTAGCACGTATTCCACCACCAATGCAGATGCACATGTACATGAGATGATGCACCCTGAAACAACTGCTATTTATGCCTCTAACAGCCACAACACATTTTCTAAAATACTCAGAAATACTACACTTTTGTCTAAGATGTTTAAGTAGAAATTCCATCAATTCCATGGGATTCAGCATGCACTTTACCTTAAGTGAACAATAGGAAAACACAGTGTCATGAGGATTGTTGGTCTTCTAACCTGTTGCATTAGAAGATATTATTGAGCCCAGAAACCTGTAACATCAGTGAATAGACCCACAAACCCAAGCTATTCATATATAAACTGTATGTACTCAGTCCCTGTTGTCATTTTGAGGTGGAGTTTCCATGTAATATCCAAGCA
The DNA here is from genome assembly GCA_002909625.1 of Bambusicola thoracicus. Lineage (NCBI taxonomy): Eukaryota > Metazoa > Chordata > Aves > Galliformes > Phasianidae > Bambusicola > Bambusicola thoracicus. Next base: position 2,765 of record PPHD01026114.1, read on the forward strand.
AACAGGAAGAAAAGAAATACTACTTGCATGGAGAGCCAACCTGTGAAATTGGCACTTGCCTTAGCCAATTTATTTTTTTCTCTTGACTTAATTCCATTAACTCGATCACTAATAGACCACTGACAGATAAAGATCACACAGTTTCCATCTCTTTGAATGCTACCTACAGAAATTTGAGAAGGCTGCATTAATACCATAAAGTACAATGGCTTTTGATGAACAATAATCTGGCAAATTTACTTCTGCAGCTAACTCCCTTGCCTACTGTTCGAACAAGAAAACGCTGTTTGGAAATGTTAAGTTTTAAAGAGCAGCTACAGCACTGGGCACAGTATTTATGCTTCTTGGAACAAAGTGTTGGAATCAATACTGTCATTTCTAAATGCAAAAGACTTGTATTGAAAGAGAGATGAGAATGCAAGTACAACACCCCCCAGAATACACTCCTTAATCTCCTTGCTGGTTTTTAAAAGGGTTTCAGATTCTCTCTTGTAACATTCACCAAAGTTAGGCCATAAGAAGTCAAAGTAATTTAGATCCAATCTCTTTTCAAAAATGAAATGAACAGAAGTTTTATTAAAAGGAAATGAAGAGGAAATTGAACTTTCATATTTCACGGTGCAATTGTGATGACAGAAAACAATATTCGTCGACAGAAGTTTAGAAGATATTTATACGTCTGTGCTGCCACACAGGGGGAGTTGTGTCACAATAGAGGGCAGGTAATTTTTAAAAATATAATGGTGCTGCAAGTCAGATTACTTGATGGCTATTCCAATCAAGTTCAGAATATAAAACTTTTTACATCCTTATGGTCAAGAATGAGAAACAAATTGAAATGTGTAAATTATGAGGAATTTTCACTCGAGATGCTTATGGGTAATGCAAATTTCATCTGTATAAAAGCTGCACAGTGCTGTATTCCATGCTATATAAAATTAAATTGCTTAAACTGAAATCGTAAGTCTGTGGAAGACAGGTAATATAATGGAAATGTCATAATTCTGCTATGCTGAACAGCTAGGATGAAAAGAAGAAAATGTAGAGATACAGGTGTGAATTACAGTGTGTCACCATAGAAGAAAAAAAAAAAAGAGAGATTTGCATTTCGTCTTAAAATTTAATGGTTCCATAGTTAATCCAACTGTAAGGAAAGCAATGGCTTGAGAAGATGACTCATGTGCAGAGGCTTCTCCTTGTGGGCAAGAGCTCCATACTCTCCTCTGACTGAGCACACAGTTAAGTCATCTGCAGTTTATATACACTCTATAAGATACTGCTGATAAAAATCCTTATACACTACAGTGGATACTTAGGTACAAATTTTCCAAAACACCCAATATTTTTGATCCCGACCACTTCAGGCTACTGACTGAAGTATTTTTTAGAAGCAGTACAAGGTAGGTGACAGGGAAAAAGGGATCTGTGTGACTCAGTCTGGGCCACTTCAAAATAAACATCTGAGAAGACTGTCATCCTACAGATAAATGTAAGTCACAGTTTTTTCCTCTTACTTCAAAGTAGCACAGCCAAAGAATGCTCATATACAAGAGGAAAAAGGAATGATGTTTCATTCTCCCACTTTTTTTGTGATGCACTTGCAGGTAAAGCACTTAGCTTAACAAATAATCATTTTAAATTTTCCTACTGGGGGGAAAAGAAGAAGTTCAAGGATAGTTTTAGCCTTAATATTACTACAATACTACAATATTGTCTAATAAAGGTTAAAAATATTCTTTAATGAGAGAAGAGAGAAACCTATTCTATGACTCACACAATTCAATAGAAAATACTGCACTCTCTAACACACATGTATAGCACCATTATAGCTGACAGAGGGAAGGAATCTATATGCAATCAAGGTTTACCATTGCAAATAGATCTTACTAATTCAATTTATAGTGTGCACCTTGAAAAAGCTTCTTATAGATATCATAATGTTTTCCAAATACATAAAATATTTCTAATAAGCTTATGCTGAAAAGAAATAGCTATCAACTTCATAATCGTTTCAACTCTTATAGTAGTTAGGGGTATCTGACAGACAATGGTGAATAACGTCAAGAAAGAATTGTATTTTTCAGCAGCTGTTGGTCATGAAGTTCCAGGTAAAAATGCTCCATGACAGTATAACTATTCCTTGACACAACTGTGGGTTAATTACCTTTTATGAGCACTATGAAAATGCTGGAAACCAATGCATCAGCTGTTACACTGATTCAACCATTTAGTAGATGATGTTGATTAATAGAGAACGTGAGGAATCACATCAAAAATTAACACTCAAGACTTCCAGAGTAGGCCATATAAGCAGATCAGAACATGATCACAGCTGAGAATAACCAGATTGACACAAATTAATAAAAATACTTTTAAAGATTATGTGAAAAGAAAACTAACCTGGAGAAGTGGAAACACTTCTATTGCAAATTATTTTGAAACAAATGAGTAAGAATAGACTTCCAAGTTCTTTCAAATGTGAAAGAACATCGTATGCAGCATGCTCAGACATTTTAAAACCATCAGACATCATTTGTCAGTTGCTGTTTTCTGAAGACTCTGAAAAATTTCCACAAAAGAATGGATTTCCACATACTGCTCTGAACTGCGAGCACAGTCAGCTTAAAAGAATATTTTTCAAATTTAATTTCATTTGCATGTGAGAATCCTGCATGCTCAGACTGAGTTTATTTAGCAATGAACTTTATTTTCCCATTGAATCTTTAAGCAATGTTATCTTAGACACAGCGTTTACAGAAGTATAGGATGGAGTTTCAGGTGATATGGGAATTTTGACTAGAATGAGGATAACTGAGTGACTGTCCTGCAATGTTTGGACAGCGAATGTTATATAGCTGCTGTGAAAAGACAGGGCTCCTAATTAAGCTCTTTTTCATGCAATGCTTCAAAATACTCAGATACATACACTCAGAGACAGGAAGTAAAAATAAAAACAATACAAAAGATTTAACATGGATTTAAACACCCCCTACATTTTTAAAAAAGAGACCACATTCTAAATTCCCCTAATATGTCATTAATTCCAAGCATGAGGAATGTCTTTAACAACTCAGTCAAGGTTTTTCTATTTGTAAATTATGAGGTGTTCAGCACTCTCTGGGGATTGAGCTTTTAATCACACAGATGTCCATTATGAATTCTCTGTTTGCTTAGTAGTATAATAGGAGAACTCACAGCATCTTTGTGCTATAATAAATCTGCAAGCTCAGACAGAATGCTCATGATCGCCTTCTAAATTCTTTCAAGGTCATTCTACGTGATTTCATGCTACATAACATCCTTTCTCAGTCCATTTCACACTGAGAAAAGATCATGATAAACATTGATTTTTCCCTGCTGGTATACCTAAATTCCACCACGTTCCCCTCCCCCCACACTCTGATACACCATTTTCAACTCATTTGATTCTAAGCTGCTGCGTAGTCACCTTAAAATTCAAAAAAACAATTAGGATAAGGGAAGAAAAGCTGCATTTTAAAAATGGGGAAATAAATGAATAAATAAATAAATGAATAAAGCAGTGACTTCAAGTAAAAACAAACAAACAAACAAACAAAAAAAACTGGTAATGGAAATAGATTTAAAAAAAACCTAAAATAAAAGAACTCCACAAAACTACATACCCACCAACAATCCAGGAGTGGAACCAATAAAATATGTAGGGTAAAAAAAATTATCTGAACAAAGTATTACATAAAATATGCTCCAAAAAACTGTTTTGCAAATGCACATAGGAATGTACTTCAAGTCACTGCAGACTGTAAATGTTGAAACAGGTGGTGAAAATTTAGTCCCGCAGTTCGACATGTCTGGGTTAGGACACGTCCTTCACGAATTATTCACCATCAGAAAAAAAGATACAAATGCCTGCAAGAGCATATTCTCAGACCTAGATGTGGTTCCTCAAGCATTCTGGCATGAAAGGAGTGCAGAAGGTGCTAATAATACTTTTCTCATGAGAAAGAAAGAGGATTCCTAAAAGAAATATTCACAGGCACAGGCAAAAATTAGCCGTCTGATTTCTACTGAATTTTATTGCCTCAGGTGACTCATTATCTCAATGACTTCTGTCTGTGCAGAGATTTAAGATTAATGGATTAAATTCCCACAATTCTTGGTGAATTTATTAGCTAATGTGATACTGGCTTGCCATTTGATTAAAAATGGTTGAGAGCCCATTATAAAGACCAGAGTTACCTTCATGTGTAGCCTCAATAACCCTTACTGACTGCTCAGGCTGGACAGGGACAGCATCGGTTCCCTAGAAGCGCCTCTCATGTTGGCTGTGACTTAACAGATTATTTTCACTTAGTGCTACCAAAAGTCTGGAGTTTTCTTCTTTTCTATCCAGAAACCCAATTTGGGTAGAATTTAAAACCCTCAAATTTGTCAAAATGCTACTCTGTATACTGTGCAAACAGCAGTGAATACAATTGCTGTTAATCAAGCAAGATACCAATTTGGTTTGCAACAATGTGCCACAGCAATTAATATTTATCCTATGAGCTTATCTCATGATTTGACTGTACATAAAAAACAGTACAAGGCTGTGTCCCCAGTGAAAAGTGATCAATTTTCTATTGATTTCCAAAACATACCAACAAACAAAACACTCTTTTTGAAGAGCTTTAAGCTGAAAACAACACACCCGAGCAGACAGATCTGGGGCTTTGATACGACAAATTTATACAATGACAAAAGGAAATCCTAACTCTGCCAGTCACATGCTAAAATTCAGCTCAGTGTATTACATGCTTCAGAGAGCTGAAATGTGAGAGGGCTCCTAGGTGCTGAGAGCATACTCAATGAGTTGATGTGTGCAAAGAGAGCTGGTGTGTCCTACTACAACAGCATGAATTGAGGGATGGCCCCTGCACTGTAGATGGTTCAAGACACAGCTCGGTGGGGCACTGAGCAGACTTATCTAGTGGGTGGAAACCCAGTCCACACAAGGGGCTAGAACTCGATCTTTCAAGGTCTCTTCCCACCAATGCCATTTGATGATACCATGAATTTGGCTTCAGCAATGATGGCTGATCCATGACTTCCCCTGTCTAGATAACCCTGGAAATCGTATTTATAAATAAAATGTATTTAGCTCGACCATTCTTGTGAGAGAGTTGTTTTTCATATTTTAAACTAGATTAAAAACAAACAAAAACCCAAGCAGAGGTACAAGACACTTAACATGAAAGCAGATGATCTAACAATCATGTCTCACTTTGTTATCTTTAAGACCTTCTGGACCCAATTTTTAAAACACAAATGCTTAAATTAAAACTGTGATTGAAAACAGCAGCAGTACACATACAGACCAAGGTATCAAAATACCTATGTACTTCTGAAAATCAAAAATGATTTCTACTGGTCATTAATTTGATCCAGCACATTCTTTGGTGGGAATATCCATTAGTCCTCCTAAGATTAAAGCAGTACTTACAAGAGCATTTTCAAGAAAAATATATCCACTGAATGATTTGAGTTCACAATTACAGGATAAATGCCATACCTGAAAATTTTAGTAAAAAGGATTCACTTTTTAGTTACTCTTTTGGCATCTTTGTTGCTGTTGTTTTTGAGTTTAATCTTTGGAGAAGTGAATACTTTGTAAGTGCAGCACTCAACAGGTTCACTTTTCCAAGTTTTTTCAGCTTTCCTGACCTGGAATTATGGGACAGACTTCTGCTTCAGTGGGAACGAAAGGGGAGGAATGCATAACATCATACATGGACAAATCCATACCAGTAACTAGATCAATCACCATTACAAATCAACATCAGAATCTGTTTTGACAGAAATGTATTAAATAGCTCTACAGTACAGTTTAGTATCAGAATACATATATAAAAATATAAATATACACATGAAGTTCTGCATACATAAACAAACAATAAACACTATTCTGTTTAGAACCCGAGTTTTCATTCTCAATTAAGTCTTCAGATGTGTCAGTTGTCTTAATCTGATTTACACTTTGGCACTGCTACCGATGCATGCAGAATCCCCATCAATTTACATACTGATGCTTTAATTTTTTTCCCCCAGATCTGAAACAGTGGAGTCTTGGTAGGTATATGATTCAGATTCTCAAATTTTATGCATCAGAGGGCAAATATTGGTGGCCTCATGAGGCAGTAAAGATGGGGTTTGCAAAATTAAGCCCTATCCTAACAACTTTAGTTCAGTTAAACCTTTCATAATAATACAAATCTCCAAAAGTTCTAAGGGCTAAAAAAAATTAAATGGCTCCCAGGAGAATTAATTGAAGCAACAGCAAATAATAAGACCACCAGCCCCAGGGAAATTCAGCAAGTTTTTGGTGTTCAGGGATTTAACAGGCCCCTGTATCAAGCACACAAAGAATAGGATGTAATTTTCCAAAGCTGCAGTAAAATTCAAAGTGAAAACTCAACAACATTAAAAAACATGAAGCAGTTCCTGTTGCAGAGAAGCAGGTATCTCTTCAAATAGCTTTGAGAAATCAAGTAAAAAATGTGCTTCTACAGGCCATCCTTTGCCATGAACAGATGCAACACCCTCATATCACTCAGTCATTTCTACCAAATGTCTTTGAGATAAGCAGCTTGAGCAATTTTCATACAGCTTTGATGATATATGAGTGCAATTGGAAATACACCAATGCCTTTTGCAATTATTTTGTATTCTTTTTGGTTTAACCTCTGTTCCTGTCTAATCTCAGTTCCAGTCTCCTTCTAAGACTGCTCTCTCAGGTGCTTATCAGAATATACTCTACCATTTGAAACATTCACTTCCTTCACTTATCTTTTATAAAAGATCTGTGGCTTTCTACAGTGACCAGTACAAAGAGCAGATCATGCTGGTGCTATGACAACAGAAAAATGAATCTTATTACTAATATATCTCAGTTATATATGAGAGAATGTTGTCTAGCACCAACATGAGTGCAACAACACACATACAATACACAACGAACACTCACTGTAGGCAATGAATGCTCATACCCAGGCATCTGTATTATCATTTCTGAAAAAAAAAAAATATTTTGCAGTGATACAGTGAAGTTTCCTAAGGTTCTGCCAAGGGTTCTCTAATTTCTAAAGGAAGGAACATGCAGGACAAGAAATTACATCTATAACTGTTCTTCAAACAACATAAAGTTTGGAGATACTGATGTCAGGCAAAAAGATATGGTGTAAAAATGTCTGGGTGTAAAATCCAGCTCCAGATGACCATCTGGGTTTATAGTCATGTTTGGCTTTGTGGGTAGCAGTACAGATGTAGAGCCTGTTTGGATAAATGACACCTCTTAGGCTCTTAAATCACTTTGCTGTCTATAATAGATGTAATAAATGTTTCCTATTCCAGTACTACAAAAAATGGTTGAGGCGGTTTTATCCATTTGGCGGTGGAACTCGCTTGACCATGATGTATGGTACACTTGTTATTTATTTGCAGAGGCTAGAAGGCAAATGCACTATACGAGAATAGTTCTTTAATGTAAAGCATTAAATTAAACGCTCAGCCTCAGGACTTGGACTGCCAATAGAAGTAAACGGATGCTCAAAATAACACAGGAGCTGTTACTATTTAAAAATGTGCTATTTGCTATTAAATTTTGTTACTTAACAGCAGATTTCCACCCTCTTCCTCTTCCTTCAGCGTTACATACCATGTACTTCCCATGCGGATTTACACGCTAGGAGTAACACACATCTCATTTTAGATATACATCAGATCATATTCTTCAGTATTTTAACATCTGAAATTTCAACACTTCTGCTGCTGATACTTCAATGCCTTTTTTCATGCTGTATTTTGAATTTTTACAATTTTAAATGATCTCACTCGTGTTATTAGTATTGCTACCCCCACACATGGAGCACAGGATGAAGGACAGAAAGGATAAGGTTCCAATTTAAAGACCACCTTGCTCACAACCTACCCATGCAAGGACTACAACAACTTTGGAACATTTTTGTTCCAGGAATGATTCAGGACTTGACAGATTGCAACAGATTCTTTAAGAGCATCACCTAAACTGCAATTCTTTCCATCCCAGCTGACAACTAGCAATAATATCAACCAAAATTATCTTGGAACCAAAATCAAACGCAAGCGTTCTCACCTCACGAATCAAGGAAAAAAATATCACATCCATTCTCATCCACTAAAAAGTCCAAATCATATTTCATGACATGGTTTTATATCATTATCATTTATATAGGAGATTTAAAGATTGTCAGAGGAGCCCAGCAAGCAGCAAATTGAAGCCTAGCACTGTAGAGAGAACTGTGATACTTAACAAAAAGTTAAAAAAACAAAAGCAGCAAGCCCAACCCACCCAGAACCAGAACACTAACAGATCCCTGTGAAAGAGCATAAATCAGTATTTTTCTCTTTATTGTTCTCCAGGTCAGGACAAAACCATTGAAGTAAACAGTTCTAATGCTAAGACTTAGATAAAGGAAATACATTCTCAAGATCACGTTCTTTCAAAAATACTTTCCAAGCAATAGAATAAGAAGACAACACACAAAGAAACACAAAACCCCCAACAGGCAAATTAATCTGCACTATCTTATGAAATAGTTATTAAAAAAAAATAAAAAAAAATCCACTGTACAGCAGCATATTTTTAAACTCAGTTATCTGCTCTTGTTATCATCTTACATTTATCACTAGGTAGAGTTCACGTTCTCTGAATGTGATTCTGAAGCAAGACTACCTAGCAATTATCACTCTGCTCCTAAAATACATGCATATTAACAAGAAACCTGAAACATTAACATAAAG
>PPHD01026115.1:0-11559 GCA_002909625.1 Bambusicola thoracicus
GGGGGGGGGGAGGGAGGCAGACCCTGCACACAGGGCTGCGGTGGCCCGGCTGGGAAGTGCTCAGCTAAGCACTTTTCCCCCCAGAGCTGCATTACAACCACATAATTGAAGCTATCTGATTGGAAAGCAGCCAAGCAGGTAGATTACAAGTGATTAGAAATGACGGGGAAGAGGGGGGTGGGTGGCTATGGGGCAGTGAGCCGATCGCTGCGGGCTCCTGCTCTCCTGGGCACAGCTGGGGGCATCTGGCATCCCAAAGGACCGTGGCTGCGCCGCCAGCATCCCCCATCCCCTTCCCTTACCGGTACTGTCTGCGTCCCTGCTATGGACTGTGTGCTGGCGTCGGAGCCCGGCTGCTCGGCGTGGCTCTGTGCTGGTGTGTAGAGGGTCATGGCGTGCTCCGGTACTGTGCTTTGCCCCGAGTAGTCCTGCGTGGGGTGGGGGTGCGGCGGCGCGTACTCTGCGGGGATGCCGTTCTGGGGGGGCGGGGGGTACTGGGCCGGGGGGTAGGGCTGTGCCATCGCGTCAGGCGGAGCCGTGGCGTCCTGGTTACCCTGCGAGACAGCGGCGCCGGACCGTCACCTCCAGGACAACGTCCCCGAAGCGCCAGGGCTGCGGGTCCCCGTGGCTGCAGCCCTCGGCCCCATCCCAGCCTTCAGTCCCCGCCCCGCAGCCTGCGCTATCCCTGCGCCGCGCCACTCCTGCCCCACGGCCGCAGCCGAGCCCCCATCCCCTCCTCGCTCCGAGCCCCACATACCCCTTTTGCTGGGGCTCAGGCAGGGGGAGAACGCGGCTGGAGCACGTGGCATGGCAGAAACCGAGGCCGTGCTGCAGTGGGGATGAGCAGCGGACCCCCCCCGAGCCAGAGCAGCCCTCAGGTTGGAGGGAACACGAGGCAAAGAGTGGTCAAACCACTGCAGAGAAAACTACACGTCGGGTAGGGGGGCAGCATCCTGCGTGCTTGGAGCCCGGCTGGGATGGCACGACAGAGAGGGCAGCAGGGCCGGAGGGCAGGGATGTCAGCTGCCCCTTGGCAAACAGCAGGCAGGCATCAATTAGCTGCTAAATATTTGATTAACCCCTTTGCTGTAACACAGCTGGCCTGGCTGCCCCGGTCAGACGAGGTGAGCTGCACCTGTGCCGTGGGCTGCTCAGGGCTGGGGCTGCCGTGGGGCGGGGGGACCTCTCCTGCCCACAGCCCTCTGCAAAGCCCCCGTAACCCCCCTCACACACACGTGCGCTCCGTGCAGGCGGCCGAGCACAGCGCTGGCAGCCCCCGCGGATGCTTTACAACCACCTCTCGCCCATGAAATACATCTGTGGCTCAGACCGTGCAGACAAGCTCCTTAATTGTGTGTGCGGCCGATTTATGGTGCGGAGGGACACTGGGGAGGGGAGGGGAGGGGAGGAGAGGAGAGGGGGGTGCTGTGCTGCCAGCCGCAATCTCCCACCTGCCTCGCTTCCCCACCTGCAGGAGAGCAGAGCCTGCATCGGGGGCACAGTGGGGACCACATGCGAACGCAGCCAAACAGCCCCGCACGTATCTGCAAGTCATTCACAGCCTCACATCGCCTTCCAGTGCTGACTCAGCTGCTCGGGGACGCGCCAGCCAGATGCGCTGCCAGCGCAGCCGGGACGGCGGTACTGCAGGACGGGCAGCAGGGCCACGGCACTGCCCCCATGGGGCTCTGGTCCCATTCTTTATCTGCTCCCCAAACAACCCAGCGCTGAACCCCCCCCAGCAGCAGGCAGGCCCTCAGCAGCCCCACGGGCGTGCTCCCCATACCCAGTCCTCCTGCCTGCATCCCCAGCACGGAGCTGGCAGCAGGAGCATCCCGCAGCACTCCCGTGTCCACCTTCACTGCACGCTCATCCTTGCTGCCACCATAACCTGGATCAGCTCTCAGCAGGGCAGGGATTGAGCTGCTGCTCATCAGCGCTCGGTTCGCTTCTTTCTCCAAGGCTTTACCAGGGAGGTTTTCACTTCAGATATGAAAACCAAGGAGGGGGGCACTTTGGATTGGTAAACCTAACCCAGCAAAGGGTCCCAGCAGGACAGAACCAACCTCTGCCTTGGTCTGTGCCCCAGGAGCGGGGCACCCTGTCAGACCAACAGCCCTGGGACGGCCCACGCGAGTGGAGCCATGGGACACGGGGTGGGCAGGGTATGCAGACAGGTGCCTTCCTCACCTGCGTGAGTTTTGGACCCCGCTGGCTCCTTGCCAACCCGCGTTGACAGCCACGTTCATATCTGTTATTAATTAGGGCTGTCGCAGTGCTTGTCTGCCCAAGTATTATTTCATTCAGGGACCATTAGGTTCCCCTGTTTTGCTGCTCGCTGTCTCCAGGGCTGCTGGTGCTGCAGAGGCACAGATCTACGGCTCCTGCACGCCTCCTGCACGCCACCCCCAGCAGGTTGGCAGCGGCGGGGCAGGGCCCTGTGAGGGGATGGGGATCTGAGGGGTTTGGCCGAGCAGTGCCTGCTGACGACTGCTGCTTCTCGGCTCTGCGCCCGCACTGCCCACCCCTCCCTGTGCCGCAGGCAGCCCAGGAAACCCCAGCCCAGTGCAGAGCCCCACGGCACGGCCGCTGCCAGCGCCCGGCTGGGTTTGTGCTCGCTGAGCCCTGGGGTGAGGGTGATGGGCAACCCCTGCAGCCAGGTGCCCGCAGCTCGGCGAGCTCAGAGCGTGATGCTGTGCTCCGACGGGTGTCCATGCGCCGCAGTTCCCTGCTGGGAGCGCAGGGGATGCTCCCGCATGGCACTTTGTAGGGCGGCTTTCTGCATTTTCATTAAAAGATGTTCTGGTTATTAATGGCCCGTGGCCCTCATTTAGCAAATGAGACAGGAGATTAGCGCGGTGCCCGAGACCGATCGCAGAGCGAAACAGGCGGTGCTGGGGCACGAGCAGAGCCGGCCACCTCCCCGCACTGCCCGGCAGGACACGGCTCCCCGAGCACAGCCCCGACCCATCCCTACCCCATCCCCGTCCTGTCCCCATCTCCTGCCCCACATCCATCCCTGTCCCCATCCGTAGCCCCTGCCGCAGCAGGCTGACTATCCCTGCACCGTGGCAGGCAGGGGGTGGATATCATCTTTAGCTGATTAAATGTCCCTCATTAACGAGTTTCTTTAATTAATGAAGTTTTTTTGTTTGCTCCACTTGCTTTCTCCCCACCGCACTCTGCCTCCTCAGCACAATCCAGGCCATTTCCTTTCAAGTCATTTAGCGCGTGGGGCCGGTTCCTGCCGACGCCGCACTTTGGTGATTGTGCCTGTCAGCTCGGGGCTGACGACGCCATTTCTAACGTTTTTCTCCTTTTTAAGAAAAATAATGCACCGGGAACCCCACCAACACAGAGGGAGCGTTGGTGCACCCGGCTGAGCGCAGTGCCAACGAGAGGTACCGGCGGCCCGCGGCACGGCCCCACGCTCTGCCCGCAGGGGGTCCCGACCAGTGCGGGACTGCCTGCAGCTCCACCTGCATCGGGGCAGCTGCAACAGGGCTGCAGGGTGCTGCTGGAGACAGAGAGTGCTGCGCCCACCTGCGCGGTGCTGGGGAGCAGCCTGGGAAAGGGTGAGGCTGCCCACGGCCTCTGCAGAGTGCTCTGCTCCTGCGTGCAGGGATGCAGTGAGAGCATCTGCAACCACTGCCCCAGAGCAGGGCACTGCAAGCAGGGCTGCAGCAGAGGGAATGTCCCAGCCACGGTGCCATGAGGGTCCCTGCATGGCCATCTGCGGAGAGCCCCGCGTCCCCTCTTCGATCCAGCTGCTCTCTCATGCTAATGACTGTCAACATGAAACAGAGGCCGTGAAGGGGAAGAAAATTACTCCCTGAAAAGGAATTGACTGATCCCCGTCATTTCTCAAGGAATCACTGACCTGTGAATATTTCATTACCCAAAATGCTGCGCCATCCATACAAAGCAGCGCTCCCGGCCCTGGGGCAGCAACAGCCGTAGATCCAGGCTTGGGAGGGGGTCACGAGGCCCCACGTGTGGGGGGCCGATGGGGGGGACGTCCCATTGCTGGGGGCAATCCCTGCCCACCCTGTGCTGGGTGGCACAGCCCGTGGTGCTCCAGGACAAGGAGTGGGGAAGGAGCAGTGAAAGGAGGCGAGGAGCTGGAGGTGGCAGCCACGTCAGTAATGTCTTCATTAAGGATGTGGCAGGGGAGGGGTGAAGAGCCCGCTAATGGCATCTGCCAGGGATGCTCAACTGGGAGCTGTGCAGAGAGAGGGGAAGAAGCAGGGCTGCAGGCAGGGACACCGTGGCACAAAGCTCAGCCGGGGCAGCGCGGTGCAGGAGCAGAAGGGGACAGAGTACAGCTCCGGTGAGCGGCCCCGGGGACCCCTCCTGCAGAGTGCTGTGGGCTGGGAGATGGGTGGCACCATTGGCCATTGGTGGCACCTGGAGCTGCTCTGGCTGTGCGTCACCATCACCTCCAGCACGGGACTGACGGGGCTGGGAGGGCCGGGGTCCAGCACGGGCTCCTGCCTCCATCAGCCGGAAACTTTGGAGCTGAGGCTGCATGAAATATTCATGAAGTAAATGGTGCAATTTCATCTGCATTCAGCCAACTTCATGTATATTTCAGAGTATTATGAAATGATAATGTTGTGTAACTGAGGCGAGACGGGGGTGCTTTGTGGGGGCTCCGGGACGCCGCCACCTCCCACCCCCCCGCGTGCCTGGGACATTCCCTGGGCTCACACGGACCTGTGCAGGGAGGGACTGTGCTGTGTCTGTGCTGGAGATGGGCCAGGCTGTGGTGTGTCCGGGGCTGCAGCGAGTGGCAGGATGGTTGCTGTGGGATGCGGAGCCCTGCCCGGCGGAGCAGCGCAGACATGGATGTTTGCATGCGCTCTGCCAGGACTTCCAGGAGTGTTCATTCTGTATCAGCCACCAAAGGGCCTGGGCAGCTGGTCACAGAAGAGACACGAGCATGGATGTGTCGAGCATGGAGATGGGATAGGAAAGGAGCCACGTCCCCCCCAGCAGTGCCTACTCGAGCTACGCTACCTGCTCCTGCTGAGCCCCTGCAGGCATTCCTGCCTTGGGGCATTCCTTAGCTCTGTTCTTCTGCCTACTCTTGCAGTGTGGGCAGCAGCCCGCGAGCCTTGCAGCCCTGCTCCGCCTTACCCACCGTGCTCAGTGTCCAGCACAGGGAGCCCCGCATCCCAAGGCCGCACAGCGACAGTGCCCTCGTGTGCTCTGGATGCAGCCACATCCCCTGGCAGAGCCCACCACCGCCACCCACCACCACAGCAGCATACAGCACTTCCCCACGCGCACACTCGTGACCGCACGCACACTCGTGGGTGCTCAGCAGCCACGCACCCGGGTGTGCACGGAGCTGGGCTCACACACGAACCCCTCTAATAGGCAGTCAGAGCATAATTTTTCCTCTAATTACATATTCAGCACTTCTGAGAAAATGAGATTTTGGTAATTCAATTGGACTGAGAAGCAGGGCTATAATAAAATGAAATTTGTAACAATCGTGCAGTTAAATTAGTTAAATGGAGAGGAAGGAGCTGTGGAAAATTGACCCCTCGATCTCCTAAAGACTAATCAGACATTTGAACCGAGTTGTGCTAACAAAGCCCCTGGGGTGTTGCAGCACAGAGGGAGGGGAGGAGAGCAGAGATGTGCGAGGGAGGAGTGGGCACGGGGGGCACCCCGGTCCTGGTGCCGGGGGTCACAGGGAGGACCCGGGTGGGCATCCTGCGAACCAAAGGGGCTCTGCAGCAGGGACACAGCAGCCCCGGCACCGCTCTCCTCGTTCAGCTTTTTATGGTGTCTTTTTTTTTTTTTTTCCTCTTGTAAAAGAAAAGGAGAAAAAGACGAGTTTCTCATTTGCAAGTTAATTAGCCTAATTAGCTCTAATTAAGAGCTCCCCACACAATGCAGATCACAAATAAGCTGCCACCGTCGCCTGCCTCTCACTCTTCTCTCCCTGTTTTTGACTGCAGACGGGAGCCTGCAGAAGGCTGCGGCCGGCGCTGCGCTGCGCCGCGTGTGGGGACACCGGGAGGGGATGGTGGCAGAGCTCGGTGCAGCCCCTGCTGCAGGACGCCTGCACGGAGATGGCCCCGAGCAGCACGGGGCTCTGGGAAGGGATGGAGAGAAATCTGCCGGAGAACAGGTCTGCAAAGCCTGGAGGGTTCGGGACGCGCCGCTGCAGGTCCTGCCCAGCTGCGGGCTGTGTGTGGGAGGCAGGAGGGACGCCGGGGGGACGCAGCCTTCCCAGCACGGCGCAGGACGGGGCGTGCGGGCAGCCAAGTGCAGCTCCTCCTGCTGCTTCCCCACCGCCGTCCTGCACCGCCCCAGCAATTCCAGCCGCCCTCGGCTCCCGGCTCTGCTGCAGCACGGCTGGAGGAGGCACGGCGGCAGGAGGGGAGCAAAGGGTGAGAAGTTGGGGGGCCGCGTGGCACGTCACAGCCCCTGCCCACCTTCCCCCGCACCGCCGAGGGAACAGATGTTGCGTGGCACTGAGAAACAGCAGCAATCATGTCAGTTTATGTGTCATTTTCTACTTGGGTAATGCGAGCAGTGAAGGATTGCTGCTCGGAGATGAGATGAAAATCATGACAAAGTGCTGCAAGCCCAGCGCTTTGGCGAGGGGGAGCGAGCAGCCAGCCCTGCCTCGTGCCTGCCCGGTGGAGTCTGCAGCGAGCACAGCGTGGGCTGCTGGGACAGGGGTGGGCACCCGGCTTGGCACGGCAGCCACGCTCTGGCTCCGGCACCCACCGTGAAGGATTGGAGGGAGCAATTTCGAGAGCGGCCACAGCAGCTCCACGGCTCTGATGGAGGGGCTGGCCGAGATGCTGAGCCACCCCACGGCCCCAGGCAGCGGCACCCACGTGTCCCCAGCGCCAGGCCGGGGCTGCCTGCACGCCGCTCTCTCCCAACACCATCATCTCTGTGGAGTCCCTCCTCCACGCGGGTCTCCTTCCAGCGCTCGTCTCACTCTGTGTAATCGCTTCCCGGTGCCAGGGATCGCATCTCAGCAGCGCTGCTTACACAGGGGCTGGAGCGAATCCTGCTGATGCTGTGCAAAGCCAATTTCTAAGCTCGGCGCGGTGCAGACAGGATGCGGGGGTGGTGGGGCGGGGGCTGCGCTCTGGGGGCGCAGGAGCTGATGGAGCCAGCTGTGTGCTGGGGAACTATGGGGGCAGCAAAGCCAGAACTCGGCACGGAGACACCGCTCAGGGGAACGGGGCTCGCCAGGGGATTTGGGAACTGTAGGGTCGATGCTTGCCCTGTGCCAGACACCACAGCCCCTTGGCACAGCTGCCCCACAGGACGCAGCTGCCCATCACGTGGGGAGTGTAACCCCCGGTGCCCCCCTTAGCACCAGGGTGAGGTGTGGGCAGCACGGGGGCACCCGGGGGGTGGGTGTGGGGAGCGCGGGGCGGCTGAGCCTAATTACACCTCATCCCCGCAACGACTGCCTGTAACGCTTTAAAGAATGATAGATACTAAATCTAATTTAATCTACTCATTCACCCATCACTATAGCACTAAAATAAGAATATACCTATAAAAAGAGCATCGCCAGGCAGGGTAGGCCTAAATTACAGCTATTGTGGGAAAACCGGCTTCACAAAAGCTAAAATTAATGCTGGTGCTTTCAATATATTAAAAGAAAAAGAAAAGGCAAACTTATTTGTTGCAGCCCCAAAGCCATCTTTCCTGTGCAGGGATGGGGTCCGGGCTGCCACCCCACGAAATGTGCACACAGGGGATGGAAGCGGCTTTTAAACAAACCCGCTGCTGCAACAGCTACAACACTGCTAGGAATAGCCTTGCTCCCTAAAAATATAATCTGCTAAACTTGGCAGCGGCCCTTTTGGAGAGGAATTTTCCAAGCAGCCTTTTGCAGAGGCTGTTCCCCAGCAGCTCGGATCAGCCCATAGCGCTGGTGCTGGGCAGTGCTGGGGGCTGCAGGGCACCCTGACGTGCTGAGCCCACCCACAGCCGCCCTCCTGTCCGGCCCCGCCGTGCCCACCAGCACAGGATGCTGCAGCCGGGCTCCTCCGCTCTAATGCTGATGCTGAGTCTCAGCGCCCGGGGCTGTTCCGGGTCAGCAGTGTGTCTCTTCCTGGAGTGATTAGCTGCTCTTATGTAATTATAGCAGAGACACTTCAAGCAGTGACTGATTCCTCTGTTAACTAAATGCAACCACCAAGGTCTTGCTGCGTGTGAGGCCCTGCCCGACCTCAGCACCGCACCACGGCTTTGGGTACGGACGGAGCATCCCCATCCCCTCCGGCCACCAGCCCTGCTCCCGACCCCATGTCCCCTCCAGGGGTCCCACACTGCCGGGCTCTGCAGCACACACAGAGCTGCGGTGCGGTGCGGCACCAGGCAGGAGCTGAGCTCCGGTGAGCTGCCACGGCCAGGCTGTCCACAGTGCCCGCCTAGCCAAAGCTGTGCAGACAGCTCCATTTCTTGGTCATCCCCTCCAACACCATCAAGATCAAAAACACCGCTGCTAGAGAGCAACAACAGAGCCGCCTCTGCAGGAATGGGTAAAGCAAAGGGCAGTGGGGACCGCTGAGCACACCACAGTGGCACTGCCATTCTCCAGGTCCTGGCACCCCGAGCAGAACCCAGCATGCACTGCCCCGGCACGGCTGTTGGGCACCAGCACTGAGTACCACCGGCACGCACACCTGCACCAGCTGCGTGCCACCCGCCCTGCTACGTGGATGCCAGGCTCACACCGTAACCCTGAGCTGAACTTCCCTCAATCCACAGCGCGTTTGGAATGAAGTTTGTTGAACTCTCCCAGGGGTTTCCAGCTGTGCAAAGCGGCCCAAGCTGGCGTGAGGTGAGCTCTGGGGCTGCACACGCTCAGCACTGCTGCGGGCTTCGGTGCATGGGCGCATTGACATCGTCGCATCCAAAATGCAGAGGGAGTCCATGGGCAGAGCACTGCGCAGTGAGCGGGGCAGGGCTGATGTGCCTGCTGCTCACATGGACAGGGCAAGGAGCCCTGCCCCGTGCCATTCAGTTCCCTGTGCCACTCCCCACGTGGTCACTGCCAGCCCCATCCATGCCCTACGTCTTGCTGCAACCTGCACCAGAAACATCATCTCCAAATGCTGTGCAGACCCTCAGCAACAGACAGAGCTGGGGGAAGGACAGAGGCCTTGGCCTCCACCTCAGCCACCGCTGGGTGAAAACCTGACTAAATCTCTCCATAAAACCCTCCCCTCGTGCTTGTGAGGCCAAACCTGCAGCCGAGGAGCAGAAGGCATCGGGGAGAACAGGAGGACGGGCACACCACCACCCCCAAATAACAGCAAATGAGGCAGCAAAGGTCCCAGAAACTGCTGGGTGCAATTGGAGCTGAGCTGCACTGAGACAAGTGCTTTTCCTTCTGCAGACCTCAGGCACCCCTTGCACACATCCCAGTGGCTGCCAGGACCACGGCCTGAGCCGGCTCCAACAGCTGCCATCCCCCACAGCCTCCAGCACCAGCACCAGCACCGGCACAGCCCAGGAGCTGCGGGCAGCGCAGCCGCTCTGCACCGGGTGCTGCAGCCGCCTTGAAGCATCTGCTGCTCTCCCTGCAGTCACACAGAACCCCCCTCGGGGGAGGGTGGGGGCCTGGGGATGATTCCTTCCTGGTGTCAGAGGCCCTGAGCCCCCCCCGGTGCACCAGGACAGCCAAGCAGCGGCTGCGGATGAGCTGCTGTGCTCTGCGCAGCCCAGGGAAGCGCAGATCAAAATTCAGCCCAACCCCAGCTCGCCCACAGCCTCTGCCTGCAGGAAGGTGGAATAAATCACGCACCGTTCCGGCCAGCCTCTGCAGCAGCCCCGCGCGAGCTCCAGACCCCTGCACACGCAGCAGCTCCGCACACTTGTGTAACCAGCAGTGGCTGCGCCAGCCCGGCCCCGACGCGCCGCATGGAGAAGCCCAGGCCTTGCCGTCCCCAGCCCGGCTGCATGCCGGCTGCAAGCAGACACGGGCTCGGGGAAGCGATGCACAGCCCCCATCCCCTGCCCAGGCCGTGGGGCTGCACCGCGCCGGCCGCTGTCCCCAGCTGCCAGGTGAGCGTGCAGGCCAGGCGGAGCGCGGTAGGATGCTATGAATTTTTAAACTCCTGAAAGCACAAATGGAGCAGTTAGCCCGGCTGGGAGGCTGGGATTTCCGATGCAGCAAAGAGGCTTTTGAAGAAAACACTGCCTGTCTCGAGCCGCGCGTCCCCCGGGATGGCGAGCCTGGAACTCGGCGCTTGGGATCGGGCAGCACCCACAAGCTGCGAGCCCTGACGGGAAGTTGGGAGAGAAGCTGAGGGCACGCAGACCTGCCGGTGCCTGCAAGCCAGCACTGGCTGCACGAGCTCCGGCCCGGCGCCCTCCTGGGATGCACCTGCAGCACCCCACGCCTGCAGCCGGGCAGCCCCATTCACCCCTACGTGACCGCGCACGGCACACAGACGCACACTCAGGTGCACACACGCACGCAGCTCCTCGCTTCCCCTTCTGCCTGGGCCGGAGCAGCGCGGTCCCCGTGCGCAGAGCACCGAGCGCTCCGTGCCGTGCTGAGCAGCAGGAGCTGGAGCTGTGCCCGCTGCCCGCCTGCAGCACCGCCTCAGCCCCGCACACCCCGGCCATAATCCCACCGCCTCGCAGAGCAGAAGAACCAGAGGGACCCCGCAGCCAACCGAAGTCGCACCCGAGGAGCAGCAGCTGCCGACGCACCGCGCCGCGCCGGTGGGAAGGATGCGCCGGGGAGGCCGGGAGAGGCTGGGGAGGAAGAGGTTAAACTCTGACCCTTCGCTTAGAGAAAGCACGTGTGAGCTGCAAAGCAAAAAAATCCCCAGAAGAGGGTCACTTACCTGTTGGAGGTAGAGGAAGGCTGGAGGACAGGGGAGAGAGTGAGGAAGCATGCCTGAGTTGGAGACAAGGAGGCAGCCCGAGTTAGCCATGGAGCACAGCATGTGTTGACAGGTAGCCGTGAAGCTGCTCGCAGTTTCGTCCTCTTCTACACACTGCTTATCCTCTGTCTTCCTGGCTCTCCCCTCTGGCACTCCCCCTCCTCTTCCGTCCCCTCCCGTCCCCCTCGGGCGCTATTTAGGAGGAATTCATCTGAGGAAGGCTGGCCCCGCTCTGCTCTGACACTGCCGGAACAATGCTCGGCTATTTACTTCGGTGCCATTAGACACTGGCACTGAATGAACGGTCTGCAAAGGGTGTGCGTGTGAGAGAGAGAAGGAGAAGGGGGAGAGAGAGAAAGGAAGGGGAGGAGGAAGGGAGAGAGGGTGAGGGAGTGAAATAAAAGGGGTGGGAGTTGGAGGAGGAGGGGGAGTCCCCTGTGCATTCAGACATCAAACAGAGCTCTGTGTAAAATGAAGAGAATCCGTAATGACATGAGAACAGCTGATCCCGCACTTAACCCCTCCGCCGCTGCCGTTCGCTCGCGGTTGGCTTCCCCGGCCCCGGGCGGCCCCGGGCACGCGCGCTGCGGGGCGGGGGCGGCGCTGCGGCGGCTGCGGGGCTGCCCCGATCCTCGGCGGAGCGCTGCGCTGCGGCGGCACCGCGCGG
>PPHD01026116.1:0-11559 GCA_002909625.1 Bambusicola thoracicus
GTTTATTAAAAAAAAAAAAAAGGGGGCACAAACAGAAGCCACTATTAACACAGCATGTACTCAACAGCTGCCTGCAAGGCTGATATGTAACATCAGCTAGAGATTCATTAAGCTCACTAAATTACACGTCATCATTTGAGTTTCAGAATTCCAGTGCTTACTTGAGTGGCTAACATCAAGTAAGTAAGCAGACCAAGTGAGTGTAATGTTTGTAGTGAAACTGCTCTGGGTGGGATCTGGAGCAATGTTATTTACAAATTCCGTTCAATGTGAATATGCGAGACAGTGACATCAATCTTAATCCATTCCAATTACAAACAAAGGTAATCCCACAGTCAAGCATACATTTAGCATTAGATGGCGCATATTTGGGCAGACCTGAGAACCTGAAGAATAAATATTGGTATATTAAAACAGAGTCTATTACTCACCTTCTGAATAAACCACTGATTTTAATTTACTTACAATTCTGCAGTAGCATATTTCCAAAGAGGAAATTAGATTTCTACGTATCATAGCAAATCACAAAGCCAAAATGTCAACTTCATATATCAAGCAATTACTTGTAATGTTTATTTTTTGGGGAAAATTTTTACATATGTTTACTTAGAAAGCCACATGGGTCCCTCCAAAATAAATAGGGGCTATAATTCTTGCCAAAAAAATCCACAGTTCCAGAGATCTAGTCATCAATTTCCTGCAGCATTAATGAGGAAAGGCGCTGAGACAGTCATTCATACTGTCTTTATGATAAGACTAACCTACAGGGCAAATCAAGATTAAGGACAAAGGAAAGAGAAATGAATAGAATACAGAGTAGCTCTTCTTAATTCATCTCCTGATTTTTTTTCATCATCTTAAAATTAGAAGTACTACATCCAAAGAAGATCACATCAAATATCAGAAATATTCTCCAGACAAGAAACCATGTAAAAGATGAGGTAAAGAGGTCTTTGGTTTGGGGTGTTTTTTTTTTGGCGGGGGGAGGGAGGCATTAAAACTGACAGATTTATTTGGCTGGAACTGGGAGGCGGGAAAGACAGTTGTTAAAAGTTTTTGGAATTGCTACAAGTTATCTTTCCAAGAGGAAAACAGTTTAAATTGAGAACAAGGTCAGAACACCTTGGTAACCCACTCGAACATCATATTTTTGTCTGAATATTTGCTTTTTTGGCTTCCATGCTACTTGGATAGGAATCGGTAACTTAGCCCACTTTAGCACAACAGGTAAGTCCTGAGGTGTCTTACCTTATGTGTTTCAGAATAGTGGATTAGAAAGGGTGGAGGAACACCCCCAAGTATCCAGGATGCACAGCTCCCTTCATAAGCCATGAGCTGCTGAAGGTGGGCATGCCTAAAAAATGTGTGACCGTGCCGTCATAAAGGACAGCATTAAATATAAGCCTCTGTCATGCGTCTGTTTTTTCTCTGCCATAACCAACACATGCATCATCCTGATATCTGGACATTACTTGCTCAAACTTTGTGACAATTTAAAGTTTGTAACACTACCTCTCTCTACTTTCGCCAGCTGAGTGTTTCTATTCCTAAAAGGCATGTACTGCCATTATGAAATGACAACTTAATGGATGTGGGCTGTAGACACTGGAGCTGATTCTGCCAGTGCCAGCCTCAAATCAGAAGTCTGGGGGTCACTCCATACTCAGCCTGGCTGCATAGGGTTCAGATGAAGTCCAGAAATAGCACAGCAGTGTTGGCGCTGACCAAGCCAACAAGCCTGCCAAGGGTGCTTTCCATCACTGTGAATGCGCCCTCAGCAGCTTACAACTTTGCAAATACATGTAATATTCCTGCAGACGAGGCAGGAAGCCTTGTTTAGCTAACAGAAGAGGTGAGCAGCTGCACAGTTTTCACTCACAGCACACCCTCTCCAGACAATAACCCAGCAAGTCACTGAGACAGGTGATTATATTCTTACCCAGACTGTAAAAAAAAAAAAAAAAAAGGTAAATAGGTATCATTCACACTGCTCCGAGTGACACACGCTTTCATGAAAGATGAGCAAATACCATCAGCATATCCACTTATTCTCAGGTGTGTGTTTCAACCCTCTCAGCCATCTTTTTTTCAGTACCTTCTGCTGCCTTTTTCTTCCTCTGCTTCACAGAGACCATCTCTGTTTCTCACACAGTAGCTACTGCGACTGCAATAGAAATCACAGGCAAATTTACCACTAAGCCCCTTTAAATGTGCTACTAAGCCCTTCAACTCCTAATTGATTTAGGAGGTTGGCCCAGCTGATAATATGCTCTAATCCAGACACTGTATATTTGACCTGATGGAATCCCATCAGCTTTCAGGTTTTACTCACTGTTCCAAGGGCACTCTCTCAGGCAGGAATACAACATATCACTGATCCACAGCCCACTGCAGGCTGCTCTACATGAGCTCTTCCTGGTGAGCTGCCCGCTTGTGCCAGCTCAGTACTATGCCTATGTGGCACAGTATTTTATCCCTTCTGTCCCCCCATTTGTCTTATCTAAACACGCAGAAATGCTCCATGTTATGGCTTGGAATTCTGAAAGAAATTTTCCTTTTTAAGTTCAGTATCTAAACCTTACTCCTCATTGCTTTGGTTGCAGTTTGGTAAGACAGCAGCCTGCAGCAGGAACTTTCCAGCAGATTGCCAGCTGGTAAGGCTTCTACTCTGGGAGATGTTCATACAACCTCCCCGCCAGGTTTTCATTATTCAGAAACATCTAAACCAAGAAATTATCCCTTCTAGCCCTCTCCTTCTGGTCTAACCAGATGGACAAAAACAACCAAATAATTGAATAAAGCAGTGAGAGAGAAAACAAAACAAAAATAATTTCTGGTAAGTTTTTGCATCATAAAACACTGATGAAATCTCCTGTAAAGCCAAGGCCAGTGGAGCAAGGTTAGGCACAGCCACCTGTATCTCCTGCCAGCCCTGACAGGCAGGAGGAGTGCAGCTTGCCAGCATCTTCAGGAGTCCTGCCCACAGCTATGCCAGGGCAGAGGAGTGTGTCTCCTCCATAGCTTGTTTCTTTATTTGGGAAAAGGAAGGCCCGAGGGCAAGCCAGAGAGCTGATTCAGAACACGGAGGAGACCACAGGGAGTCTGAAAGAAAAATATTAATGCCTCGTGGGAGAAAGACAAATGCTGGCACAGATGAAGCATGGCAGGCAGGTATCAACAAATACAAGGGAAGATGTAGGTTGCCACAAAAGCATTCCAGAATGTCCAGAGCCTGAAATAGAATAACTGTGAGCTATCAAATAATAAAACCCATCAGCCATACTCACTGTGCCAGCCATACCCATTAGGTTTCCTCTTCCTGACAAATGATAATTTTCTTCTAATTACTCATATTGAATATTGCCAGATTTTTGAAACTTATTCAGAACAGGATCTGCTCAGAGCTTTAAGTGCTACAGAAGTTAAACAGTAGTATGCCATATAGTGCTTTTCGACTTCCTGATGATGCAAACTAGGAACCCAGCCCAGTTCAGGTAACCACAGCTAGGAAGAAACTGTATCACTGTGCAAACTTAAAAACAAGCCCTCAAATGCCCTGCATGCTGATTATGTTGATGTAAAAGCAGATAAGTTGTCATGCAAATTAAGACAAAAAACAAAAACATTTTATCTTGGATCTTTAGTCCATCTTTTTTTTATACAAAGACTTCTCTGCCAATAAGCAGAACCAGTATTGTGCAGTTACTGATAAATTTCAGACTAAGCCATATGACCATTAGGAACGTAACTTGCAGAAGCTGCTCCCCATAAAAATGTCTGCATTTGGTGCCTTGCATTGAATTTCCACTGATGGAAGGCAAAATTCTTTAGCTGAGGTTGGACCAAAGGAGCCCTGGGCATGCAAACAACATTCATCAAAATGAAGGAAAATAGACCTGAGGAGTGCTGCAAAAACAGCGAAAGCAAAGCCAGGGCCTTCTGGCACACCACTGCCTGAGCAGGAGCTGAGCTAAGAGCAGCTCTGCATATGAAGCTTCATTTGAAATCTCTGCACATCCTTGGAACAGCACATCTGATACCAGCAGGGTTTACTCAGCTCTCCATCCTTCCGAGGGAGATAAATTCACTTCTGCAACAATTTACTGACTGTCATTCTCTTGGACTAAAAAAAGAGATCATTTTTATTCTGAATGAACTTTTAAGATCTGGCACATCTCAGACACAAGGACCTGGCCAAGCGTCTTGATTAAAATCTGTTCCCTTTCCACTCTTGCAGTACAGTACTGCATATGCCAGCTATATCCTGTCTTCCAGTCCAATGTAGACAGCATTTCAGAGTGCTGCAGATATACTGTCTGAAGAAAACTGCTTGGAAGCTTTCCAGAGGACAGGCTAACTGTAAACGTATGTCACTATCTTTACACAGCTCAGCTTATGGCACTCCTTCCTGATCCACAGCTCAGCACCCTTCTCCGACTACGGGATGCTGAGGCTGAAGCACCAGCCTTCAGCTACAGTCTGTTCTGGACCATTCTGAACTGAAACTGCCGAGTTTCACGCGCCTCAGACTACCTGTTATTCCCAGCAGCACTCAATAACAACCCAGATTTTTCAGAGCTTCCAACCACACAAGTGGGAAACCAGCAAACAGATATTTTGATGTCTGACACTTTGTGCTGTTCAGCAGTCAGGTGCCACCAGGCCTCACTGCAGCTGCTTTGGCATCACTCTCAGTGATTCCACCATGAAGCTCTGGGAACGTTTCTGAGATGCAGCATTGTGGAGTGCCTCTGGATCTATGAATAACTATTCAAAGCCATTCTTTTGGCTTTGCCGTGACTTTTGGGTGCCTTTCAGGAAAAACAAAAGATGTTCTCTAAAGCAAAATAAATCTCCTCTTCCATCACAAATAACTGTTCCTTTCAGAGAAATGGAAGAAAACCTCAAACAGAGACAGGAAAATCCATGGTTTTGGAGCTTGCAAGATTTTAACTGTATTTACAGTGGAAAAACCGCATTTCTGAGGCCATGATTATCCCAAGAAAGGCTCAGAATTGTACTCAGTACTTTCCAAAGTGAGAAGCAAGTCTTTTTGGAGCGAGCAGCAGGGAAAGCAAGCCATTCCTTGGCACAGTAGACAGCTAGGGCAGTCTCCAAGGCAGCCCACTGGCCATCCGAGAGCGCTACGGAGCCAGGCTTTCTGCTGTGACAGAGGCGAGGGGCCACAGGAGGCAGCAGTCCTTGCCAGAAACGGCCGCTGCCTCCTCCACGCCCCAGCTCACCGCGAGCTCCCCATGCCGGCTGTGCCTCTCCCTTTCCAGAGCGAGGCGACACCGAACCCCCGCCGGGTCACATCCTGTCTTCTTCAGAACGGTCCTTGCACTGCTGCTAGGGACAGGGGTTACCAGAGCAAAAGGACAACGGAGGAGAACACTTAAGCCCGGTTTCCAGGGGGTGGGTGTCAGAAGCTGGCTGCAGTTTCCTCTCTGCATAGAGTGCTCAGAGATAAGGTAAGGCACACAGTGATCCTGAGCACTACTTCAGCCCAGGCCGTGGCTCCTTGCAGTCAGAACTGAAGCACTGGGGTGAAACATCCTCAAAAACCACCTTCAGTATGCTTTGTCTCCAAGAGCAAAGCCTGAACAGCTTTTGCATTAAACCTACTTGGTTGGAAACAGTTACAAGAAAAATTTTCAAGCAGTTTTGAGATTTAAATCATGGGTTCCATTCAGGAATTACGACTAGCATCTCTATGGACACTGAATTAATTTATTTTATTTTAAGCAAAACCCTCCATGTAAACGTGCCTGTCCTGGGGAAAAGAAAGGGCTGTCCAGTTTTCACCAGCCCTGCACTTTGCAAGAAGGTATCAACTTCCCTTCGGGTTGCAGTGAAAAGGCCTTGTCTCCCTGATTTACACAGGTATGGCGTGAATGGCTCAGCGGCTGAGGCCTGCTCAGCCAAACACCCATGTGTGCATGAAATTAGAATGTCAACATTTGATTCATGCTGCCAGGCTGTGACTGTGAAACAAATTATGTCAGTGGGTGGCAATTGCAATATTAGTCTAAGCAGATAACATTTAGCTAAAAGGAGGGGCTCAGTTCGCACTCTTCTCCTTACCATTTTAATATGTCAACATCATTAGAATTAGAAGGCCAGGAATTTTGTCAGAACAGAAAAAATACAGAGGCAAGCAAAGATATTAGAGGTTGAGAGCAAGTTTATGATAAAGCATAAGGTAGCATAACCCAAATGCAGGTTCAGTAAATTCTTTACAGCTCCTCACTGCACACCTTCACTACACACAGTTCAGATTTATCAACACATCTCCTTCTCTATTCAATGATTTTAAAACAACAAAGATTGAACACCATGGAAGGTAAGTGACAAACAGCATCACCTACAGCATGTTGAAAGCTGCATTCTTCAGGGAAGAAGTGCCATCCACTAATTAATTTTTTACAAATAAAGCCTTGGAAATGTCTTTTTCAATTAAAAAGAAATAAAATTAACTTTTAGAAGACTGAAAGAAAAAGCAAGTTTTTCTAAGGTCTTCCTAGCGTTTCTGAATTATTTCCCATGAGGTCAATCGTTCTTGAGATATGAAATCAGTATTCTGTTGTACAGATTTTAAAAGAAAACATGCTTGAAACTAACATACGATGCTCAACGGTACCTATTTTTATTATAAAGAGTAAAGAAATAAATACACAAAACTAGATGTACTATGAAGATATAAAAGGTAACCTAAGACATAGTATCTTTTTTCTCTTGCATTCCCAATTAATTCTCAGTAAGCCCCTATGTATCACAAGGCAATTTTACCAGAGAATCCATCATACTTCTAGCCCCATTTTATTTTCCCTCATTTTAACTAGCAAAATGGGAAAACATCAATTTAAAGTTTTTATTCCATAGCAAACACCCATGCTGTTAAAGTTAATGCTGTGAAAAATCCAACTTGTAACAGTGAAATGTTTATAGAAGCAGCCATTCATTTAGTTGTAGAACTAGGCTTCAGCTATCAGCTTCATAGTTAACGCTCAGAAAGACAGACTTTTTAGATGATTCCACTAAAAAACTAATTTATCAACTTCATTTTCCAGCATATAAAAACTAGCTTTAACTGAAAGCCATTAAGAGGGAAACAGCTTCATCCGACTCCTCTGCCCACCAACCTGTGGTGCACGTATTCCAGGCTCATCCCACACCTGTAAGTTTGGCTCAACCCTTCCTCCTTTTGCTTAGTCACTATCAGTGAGCACTTCATCAGGTTAAGCCTTACTCTCAAGAGAAGGCGACCAGAATTTCATAGTCAGGTCAAACTCTAACTACTCTACTCACTAGAAAAATTTCATTGAAGTTAACAAGCCAAATTAATCACTGGCATAACTCCGCTGACCTCACCAAGGATCAATTTGATTCAATAGGACTATTCCGTAGATGGGGATTGGATGCATGGACATCAATGGGATCAAGATGGGATACATAATGAGAAATCCAGATCATTTATTCTCCAGACTTTTCAAAGATTGATCTAAATGGACTTCAGAAAACACACACTGTAATAAGACATGTAATACATGTGGCTGAGCTGCCATTTCACGAGCTCAAAATACTTCAAGTGTGCTGCCAGGACAGCTACTACCAGTGACCTCCAGAGGCCTGTTACAGTTTCTATCAAGCCGCTCAAGTAGGCAATCTTTAAAAAAATTACGTGAAAAGAGTATAAAAATTTCAAAATATTTTGCTCCTTGAAAAACACCAAACAGAAAACACAGATGTAACTGACCGCCTTCATACAACTGCACTTGTTTTACTTATTGAGACAGATGCTACAGCATGACTTTTACAAATAATAATCAAAACAACATGGGAAAAAAAAATCACAGTAACAGATTGCAATTTTTCTGCTACTTCACCTACTTCAGGGTATGTGTTTTTGGAATCTTTTCAAAGAGAAGGATTTTTCATCCAAATCTTCCAGAATTGTTCAAATAAGTTCAAAAAAAAAAAAAAAAAAAAAAAAAAGCAAAGAAGTTCAAAATTGCTTGTGCTTCTTTTTCTCTGCAACATAAACTATTAAACTTTACCAGTGAGTTTGTGTTGAAAGTTACTTCTTTGTCCAAAAACAAGCTAGCACAGGAAATATCTTTTTCATTTGTTAAATAAATAATTAATAAGAATATAAAAAGCAAATTAAAAGTAAAACAAAATGAGGGATTTAAAATAACTTGCATATTTGGACTACTTCATGCTCAGGAAAAATGCCTGGGCAGAGCACTGTATCTAACTTTAAAGGCTCAGCTATCCACCCTGTGTGCAAAAATAAGCATAAACCATCAAACTTCTCAGAAGGTAATTTGGTAACACTGCTTGCACAGAGGAAAGCAGAAAAGACAGCACTAAGACCGCAGGAAAGATTCTTTCTTTATGGTGTAGTGACAGCCTTGTAACTTCTCCATTATGATGAGAACCACAGCATAAAGATTGCATTATCATCTGTGGTTAACTGTCAAATGCATTTTAATGCTTTATTTGGGAGAGCTAAGTAAAAAAACAAAACAGTCCTCCTCCTCTTAATCTATCCATCTTTGAGAACGTAAACGCAGCTCATACTTGTGTCAGTGTGGGGAGTTAACTGTATTCTTTCAGCTTCATGTAAATTCCTGAAGATCAGAGAGCTGAGTAAACAATATTTTGATGTAAACAGATTATCAACATGAGAGGAATGACCGTCTGGTCACCCGTGGGGGTTTATTCACTTAACACTTCCACCCCATAAAGACAATTGTGTGCAATCAATGCATATAGGGCCTTTCACGGAGTTGCTAAGTGATACGTAGTGTCAACAGAAAAATGCGTGATGTACAGAAGGGCTGCTGAACAGCCAAGAGAAAACAACACACATGGATGATATTTTAAACTTAATTCAGTGCGTTATGAAGATTGTGACAGGCACAGTGGCAGATCAGAAAGCACTGCAAAAATTTGACTTTATAAAGTTGGATCTCCCATGTGTGTAAAGAGTTTAATTTGGTAACAAGTGAATCACAGTGCAGAACAGTAGCTGGTTCAAATAGGAAAAGCCAACCCAGCAGGGAAGCACTGAATATTCATTCACTGGAAGGCACAGCAGTCATTTTACAATCCAGGCTTCAATATACGAGCAGATCGTTTGTCTAAGATTGTATATGCATTCTCTCATTTTCCTCATCTCTGGAAACTATTTTAGTAAAAGCCCAGAAGCTGTTTTCAACAGTTTCTTCAGAATTTCTAAAGAAAGGGAAGAAGGTTGAATGGCATCACACTGCCCCATACAACCATGAAAACCTGTTTTGTGGGACATTCTTGAAACCAACCCAGAAAGAAACCCTTAAGAGGTTTTGTATTTATTTACTCATTCTCTCCCACCACCCACTTGATAGGTTTTATATTCAGATGCAAAATATATCTGCCTTTGTTCTAAGGATTCAATCTGATTTTGGTTTGATTTACAGAACAATCCTGAGAAATCTGATCTTTCGCCATATTTTATGTTCTAATAGCTGTGTGCAGTACACAGAAAATTTACAATTCTCAAAAGCTTTTCTAAACTGCTTTCAATACTTCAGCTTATTGCCATGTTCAAAGCATCCGGAGATATTTTAGTGTTGTGGCCAAACACATCCTTCACTGGGTCACTGATCTATTTTCTACAGAACAAGTTTTCCAAACTTGCAAAATGCTTTTCTCACAAGCTGTTAGTGAATTCTGTGTTGCTCAGGTTGCTGCCAACAATAAGCAGGCAATGTGAGGCTCTTGGGTGACAAGAGTGATTCTGAGTGGATTAAACATAGCTCAGTCAAATGCATCAAAGGAGCCTCACTAAGCTCATCAATTTCCAAAGTTTCAGAGAGCAATTTTTAAATTTATTTTTAAAAGTTGTGTAGTTGTTGTTGTTGTTGCTCTTGTTTGTTTGGGTTTTAAATCCTTTGTAGGTATTTACAGTTAAAATATTTGGGGAGGACTTTAAGTGTAAAGAGAAGTTCTTAGAGAAAATCATCTCCTGAATTGCTGCCTAGATTCAGTAGAATGAGACTGTTAGCAGAGTTTCTGAGCTATGGCTGACCAGCCGGTGTCCCACTTAGAGGACTCTACAAATATATTTGCAGACTTCAGCCCAGAACACACAAATCAGTGCAAACTCTGAATATGCACAAAGTTCATCTGAATGCAGTGGGGGTAAGTTGAGTTCACACAGAATTAGTTGATGTGCTGTTCCTAAAAATTGCTGATAATTATACATTTCCTATTTGAGTAACACCTGGCAGGGAGAAGCATGGAGTCTTTATTCTCTGAAAAGCAAAAATCAGAAATGGTCTCTGCTCTGAAGAGATGGCAAAGTAATAAGGGAAGCCAACTGAGAAAAGGGTGTAACAGGCAGAGGACCCGGTCCTGAGTCAGC
The DNA here is from genome assembly GCA_002909625.1 of Bambusicola thoracicus. Classification (NCBI taxonomy): domain Eukaryota; kingdom Metazoa; phylum Chordata; class Aves; order Galliformes; family Phasianidae; genus Bambusicola; species Bambusicola thoracicus. The sequence goes on from PPHD01026116.1 coordinate 10,412, forward strand.
ATTCTTTAAAGAAAATATAGATAATTCCTTTAACTGTAAGGCAGAAAAGTGCTGACAAGAAAGGAATCTACCAATTCAAGAAAAGAAGGATAATGAGGTTTAGGATCATTTCAGTAAATCAACTCAAACTAATTAGATTGCTGGATTTCTAAGTTGAAAATATAACAAGTCAATAAAGTTAAGTTTGGAAATCTATCTCTGGAAATAAAGCTGGGTACATAATAGTTTTGGGGATGTGAAAAATGAAGTTCCTTAAGCAATCAGCTTGTAGCTGAATTTTAATTGATAGGTTGAATCTGACCTTTAATGAAATAAGCTCATAGATTATTATTCATTCTAACACAAATATCTAATCATAAACCTCAACATGATCTAATAATTTATCAATAATAGTAAAATTCAACTCTTAAGAACTGACTTTCATTTTCAGCCTTGACGAATTACCACATCGCCTGGAAACTAAGTATAAAAAGAGGTGGTTTCCACATGAAGAATCTCTCATTCTGGTCAGATAAGCTCTATACAAATGCCGAGATTGGAATATCCTTCTCATGCCCTGCAAAAAAAATTCCCCAGCCAACCAACCAACCCTAAGCACTACCCATATACTGTCTTATTTTTTCAGATAACAACTTTTGAAGGGTGAACAGAGCAAAAGAGGAAAAAAGACACAACCAAAAATGAAGCTTAGTTTTCATGGCATTCACAGCAGTCACCTCAGTGAGCAAACACAGCACTGTTCCCCAGAAGGAGTAAACAGGAATGAACACAGATTTGGCTGATACAGTTGCACGTAGTACATGCATGAAGAGGTCTCAAAAATTGGCAGCAAAGTAGATACTTCCAAGGGACTGGTCAGTTCTTGTACTGTCTGGAACTGTATAAGCAGCATATAACATCAGGCTGGATTTTGCCGCTTTGATCAGGCTGTTTAACAGGAAGACAATCATGGAATCCTGACTTTTTATGTCAACTTCTTTACAGCAACAAGTTGATAATCGGAGTTACCAGAGGAGATTGTTCTGGGTTACATCAGCCTGCAATAATTTGGGAATAAATCAGCTATATATTTAGCTCATAATATCTTAAGATAAAATATTTGTCCTTGGTTAAGCACAGTACTGTTTGTAATTTTAGAAAAAAAAAAA
>PPHD01026117.1:0-11559 GCA_002909625.1 Bambusicola thoracicus
GGAATAACTGGTCTCAGTTTAGCACGACTTAGAAGATTCTCCTTCTCAGATGCAGAATGGATTGGCAGTGGTGTTTGACAGCCAAACTGCAATGTGTTGCACTCCATGAGCAATTCCCAGCTTTCGTAATGCCTGATCGTTCTAACTTTCTGTATGCCAAGCCCTTTCTTCAACACATTGAATTCCTCAAAGCTCTGCACATCTCTATTCTCTCTCGTGACAGCAGTTGAATAATGTCTACAAATGGAAATATCTCCTCCTCTTGGCTTGCTGTAGAACAGTAACCCCTTCCCCCAGTACACTCAGTCTAAGTGAATTTACAGAGTTAGTCTGACAGTTTCTGAAACGGAAAACCTCTGGTTAGTGACAGAACCCAAGCACTGCTCTCTATATGGGCGGGCCAGTGCTTCTTGCTTCTTGTTAAGATGGACTCCCTCTGATGACGTGGGAATGGAAGAGATACCACACCCCATCAAGCCGTCGGCCTCTTGCTGAGACAGCTATCATGTCTGCCAGTTCTTCTTGAAGGTTTTACTACATGGACAGTTTCAAACAAACATCAGATGAAAGCAATTTTGAGTCTAAATCAAGTGCAGCCAGGTTTGCATCGGTGATTTATTGGTAAAAGTCATAATCTCCTATTACCTACTTCATGAGCCATCCAGTTCTTTGGCTTCCAGCCATTTTTAGGGCCTGATTCTGCTCTTAGTGAAGTTAATGGGAGGTTTTATCACTGATTTCAATAGGAGGTCTTTAACTTTCCAGTATTCTGTCCACAGAGGCTTGAAGTGCTTCCAGATTTCCATCACAGTCTGCGGTTCTCTTCTTTAAGTAAATTGGAAATTAACAGATTGCCTGGGCCCACACCTTTGGATAAAGGAGAGCTATAGATCTGATTCAGCTCTCACTCACACACCAGTTTCATACCTCAGTAGAGTTACTCCTGATTTATACTGGCAGGAGAGCGAGGTCCAATGTTCCTTATGCCTGGGTCATTGCCAGCAGAAAACGGAGAGAATTCAAGTCACTTGTTATCCCTTTCCCTGCACCTCTCAATCACAGTGTATGCATACATATATATATGTGGATATATTAGAATCATCTGGACTCTTTTAAGTTATTCACCATTGAAACTGACTTCAAATTTTAAAGTTGAAATAACAAAGAAGGAAAAAAGAGCCAGAAGGGAGCCAGCTGCAAGGGTACTCACAATTTTCATCAGTCTATGGGACACTCCTAATAACATATTTTACTACTTTGTAGTGAACTTTCTTTGCTTCTGCCATAAATATATTCCCTGTGCTGTAAATGAATAGCCTGCAAGCTCAGTAAAGTTAATATAAAAGAATAAATCTTAACTACCTAATGTCAGGTCAGAAATATAAATCTTATCTAATATGCCAGGTCAGAAGGAAAGAATACTTTTAGCTGAAAATAGCAAATACTTTCCAGTGCAGAGTAGGAACTTATTTTTCTCTTTAAAAAAAAATATGCTGCCCCTAATAAGATGAGTTGAACAGTCTCTTTTTAGAATCTCCACAAGAAAAATAAACACACAGAGCAGAGTTAATTTATAAAATGCTCCAAAGTTTATTTTGGCAGAACAGTTTTAGGCAGTGAGATTTCTCTCCCTCTCGCACTTGCATTCATACACACACACATTCACATACACACACACACGTCTCAAAATCAGGGCAGGGCCTTACAATGGCAAATACTACAGAAAAGCATTATATCTGGACAAATTCACAGATCCCTATTCAGGCTAAGCTCTCATTTTGAAATCAATGGATTTTTTTTCCAAATTAAGACAACAACCCTCTGAGCTTTTCTGTGACCTGCTGTGTGACAGTGAGAGATAAAAAGCTGCGCAAGTGCCTCTTGCCTCATGTCCCCCTCTACCAGCTGCACTGCAGTTCAGCTGACATCCCTTCCTCCTGCTGCCAGGGCCCCATGCACCAAGCACTTGTCTGGCATATGGGTCCTTCCCTGGGGCCACACGCTCTCTCTGCTGCCCAGTACTCTTGCTCCTCCTTCACACCTCCTTCACATGAACAGCTGTGGTTCTTGAGGCCTGTGTGTGCCTCCCACACTGTGAGGTGCTCGGTACCACCATGTTATAGAAGGCAGATCCTGACTGCTAAAACCCCACAGAAGAACACAACAAGTGGGTTTCTTTTCTTTTTCCTTTCTGGCTTCTGGGAAGATGCCAGTAATTTCCAGCATTTGGTCTGACAACTCTTCTACTGTAAATATTTAGAAGAATCCGTTAGAGATTAAACAAAGTGTAAGTAACTGCTCCTAATTGATAGCTCTTATTGTTCGCAGCAATAGGCACTTTACAAACCCATGTGAACATCCTTACCTCTGGGTTACTTGTAGGGAAGGACAAGATAGAAGGCAGCAGGCAGAACACAGTGTAATTTGAGCGTCAGTGTGTTATCATTATAAATAATCAGTGCAGAGACAGCATTCTGTAATGTGTGCACCCTGCTCACAAATCTTCAGGACAGCAATGGGCAGAGTATGCTAAGGAAGTGTCCTAACTGATGTATTTTAACTGATCTGTATCAGGCTGCAAAAGTACTCAAAGTCCTAGTTTGGACTTTTTTTGCCTTTCTGTTTTCTGCCCACTCAAAACAAACAAAAATACACAACAAAACATCCCCACCACCACTAACAAAAATACACAACTCCAAACCCTCGCCCAAGCGTACTTTCATCAAGAACAGCCTTTGCACTATTATCACACGATAAAGGGGAAAAGATGAGCACTGCTCTGGTGGAATATGTAACTGTCATTATATTCTGAAATTCCTCTGATTGTACAATACCTGAAGTGTTCACTGTCCAGTGCGATACTGGAAGCAGATAAGGGTGTTTGTGGGCTGATAATAAGATTCTTAAGGAGTAATGTTGACAGAAATCAATTTCCAGTGGACTCAGATTTGACAATTAAAAGGGCCACATTTACAGCTTTTTGAGATGAATGAAGATGCATAGGTACACTTAGAGTCTAGTCAGTTTTTTTTGGGTTTTTTTGTTTTTTTTTGCTGAAAAAATACATTACATGCTTGGAACACAGTGAACAGCAGGTATATTTCTGTGACGTGCATAGCACTGTAAGATTGTGTGTTCCAAGAAACGTTGGTGTTACTGTTTATTTTTTTCCTCATTTTAATTATATTGTATATATACATATATACTGGCAGTTTGCAGTGAGAAGTTTGTGCTGGTTCCAAGACAGAAGGGGAAAAAATGGATTACAGAGTTTGACTCCAGTTTCCTCCTTGTTGGGTCCTGCAAGAAAAAAGGCCTGCAGCTCATCCAGGCTACTTCTGATGCTTTCCTAGGGTGGTAATATCTGGGACTCAGAAATATCTGGCATACAAGATAGTCCTCTTGGCATTATATATAATTCTTGAAGTTGGCAACCTCCTTTCAGTTTTCCCTCTCTCTATCTTAAAGAGGATGTGTAGATATTCTCTTGGAGTTATTTGTGTTATTCATCATTTAATCTTAAGTTTCATAGTTACATCTGAATTTTCAGACTTTCAGTCATCATTTTCAGTATGCAAGTTTAGAACTTTACTGATGAGGTAAGTAAAAGTGAGCTGGGTAACTGGCAGATTTAGGTGAGAGCTGCTGAGCAAGAGCATGCTGGCTCATTGGATGTTCCCATCACTTATTGCTGTGGCTTATGGAGTCACAGGCTTCAACATCACAGCAGAGAAGAAGGGTGAAACTTGTTAAAGTAAAGATGTATCCTGCAGGTTGTGTTGACCTGAAGTAAGCCTCAGCAAATTAAATAGAAAGGGATGCATCAAAATAAGTAATTAACATCCTCCTTGCAGGTTCAGATATTGGACTGGTGTCTAGACAGATGAAGGTGATGTTTGCTTCAGCTTTTCCTCTGCATGGTCGACTAGCACCCAGCACAAATTAAGCAATGTGTTGTTTGTATATGTTCTCAAGCACTTGAAGCATAGGTGGAGATGCGCTTGACTCTGGTGAATACAGCGCATTTTCACAAGTGTTGCTGAGTCAAGGTCATCTCTGACATTTGTCTGGAATCACTAGCTGTCTCTCAGAGAATGACTGCTATAGAGTAGGTCTTGGATGGAGCTCGGGCCTTTCACTATCGCTGGACATCATTCATGTCCAAAAGCAGCAGCCAAAAAGCCATATTTGGTCCTTGGTCTATCTGGTCTTGTGTATAGGGTTTCAGGTGCTGACACTTCCTTCCCTAAAGCCATTAGGAGGAGAGAACAAGAGTATCGTTTAGTTTCTTGACAGTGGCAAGGATGATGAATGTCAGGTAGCAGGTATTAGGAAACAACTTCTGTACTTCCATGTGTGCATATGGAGCTTCAGGATATTAGGCAGAATCAAAGCTTATGCTCTGGAAAAGCTCTGGAAGGGCAGACGAGATGGTCTCTTCAAGGAAGAAGTACATGAGTAAGGGGTGTTTCTAAGCTAGTGGGCTTGGATAGCTGAAAGCAAATGGAGTTGTTCTACACAAAACTCCTCTAAGCAACCCTGGATCTGAAATTGGGGCCAATTTTTGATTTTCTGTCGGGAGAAATAGCTTATTTTCTGACACATGTTGATATTGTAGAATCAAGATGGTCCAGAATCTTTTTTGCAATTACAGACAGCAAGATTTTTAATAGCATAGTCAGATTAATTTAAGAGTTGAGCTTAGTAACACAAACATCTTCACTAGTGCCAGCAGTTCTGTTAACATTCTCCTTATAATAATAGCACTAAGAAGCAGCAGTAAGAATGCACCTTTCAAAACCCATACAAATATCAGTCCATTTTTCATATTTATCCTCTTGTAAGTTTTTCAGTAGACCATTGCCATCAGTTTATGAAAAGCATAAAAGAGGCAGAGAAAGTATTTTCTAAGTCTAGTCAACAGTAATGATCTCATTTTAAGACACACGGATCACTTACAATTCTTGCTGAAGTCCAGAAGGTCATTCTTCTTTTGTTTGTTTTGGTTATCAAGGAACAAATCTTCCATTGGATAATTTGGCAGGTCTTTGTTGATATTTATATTTGACCCAAATAAAAAAGAATTTGATCAATTCCTTTGGCTGCAGGAACTGAAAGCATGAATACCAACAACCAAGCTAATCATTGGACATAAAATGGCAGTTCTTGCACAATTTCATCCCTAGGTAGAAGTTTAAGATAATTCAGATGGAGTGAGGCCTAGAAACGCCTGTTGCCTCCAGTGACTACAAAGTCTGATGCCCAAGCTTAGGGGACCTCCCACTCTTCGTCTACAGAAGTGTTAAACCCAACAAGACCCAGAAAGACTCTTGACGAGACAGTAATGCTGATTGCCTACAAAAAGGGAAGGTGAATCCCTGTATGTGTCCCTAAGTGCAGGCACTTTGATTTTCAGAATTGGGCAGAACTTTGCAGAAATGGTAAAAAACAGTTGAAAGAGAGCTGAACCCCCAGAACTCCTAGTTTCTACTATGAAGAATGCTTCAATGTCATCCTTGAACATTCATCACTTCAGGGGAATTGCTGGTATATCATCTCTGTTTTGATTGTGATGTGGAGGGCCATTCCTGCTTACTTTACAATGTTATGACCACAATGAAAGCAATTCTCACAATTTGCTTCACATTACCATATGGTTGGTCACATCATAAGCATATGCAGCATGAGTATGAAACACGACTAAGAACAGGAGGACATTACAGACACTAAGCACAAATGTGAATGACTACGCTGCCACCAGTAAGAGTTGAGGTGTCCAGCTTTATATTTCTAGAACAGGAGCCCAGTTTGCTGGGGATGAAAAAGAAGTGCAAAAAGAGAGACTATAATAATAAAGTTCATTTTTCTTTTTTTTCTTTTTTTTCTTTTTTTTATAGAGCCGTGCTCACTGCACAGGCATGCTGTTTAAGGGAACAGTTTCTCTGAGTTGTATATAAGACAGCACCTTAAACACATCTCAGAGATGCTAGTTTGAAGAAGCCAAGTGAAATGCATGCTGTAGTTCAGACAAGACAGGAGCAGTGAATAACTTGGCTTGTTATTCTTTCTGCTTTTTGAACAAGGAGGAGTATTCCATCATTTCATTCCATTTACACATGAAACAACATTCCATTTTTATATCCCCTTTAAAATACTAATTTATCAGTGCTTTCTTAAATTTCTCAGATACAAAGAACAAACAAACTGAGGAAGAGACCATACTGTTGAAGAATTTTAAATAAATGTTTAGGTTTTGAAAAATGAAAAGGTACTGTTAATTTTCTTTTGTTTTCTCAGTAATTTCATATCGACGTTAAACTACATTAGACAAGTGGCTAAGATAATGTGAAATTAAAAGGATACTTTCTTGATTTCTTTCCTTTTCTGTCCTGCACAAATATATTGTGGTAAAATCAACAAGTCTCCTACCATCTGTTTGCTTACACTGATGCTTCATCCAGCAGATATGCTACATTGAAACCTTATGAGACATAAAAATCCAATTTTGTTCATAAGGCAACAATGTCGAGTTTGTTTTAAGGAAACTGAAGTTTATTTTATTTCTGAAAACTCCCGTGAAGCAAGTAGTTCTCAAATCACAAAGAAAATATTGGATCATCACTCTATATTAAAAATATGGCATTTTTATTTGTTTTTATCCACAATTTCACTCTCTTTTTTCTATGTCATCAAAATCAGATTGATGAGCATAATATAACTCACTACGAGTAAGAAAACGATGATATTGCTGATACTATCTGAAGGCAAAATGCTAACACACTGCTGAGCTCTCAGAGTGCACAGCCCCTAGCCAGGGCTCTGACTGCCCAAAAGTGCTCTTCAGATGGGCAGAATTACACACCTGAGAGCACCACCACGGTTCTGTCACTTGCACAGCCTGCAGTGCCTTTCAGACTGTGTTACCTGAGAGATGCTGGGGGTTTTAGGATTAGAGGGCCTGCTGGGAGAGGGTAACATGACTGCCTGCCTAGCAGAAGCACTAGGACCTGGTCAGTGGTTCCTTTCTCAGGCGAAATAATTTATGGTTGAGCTGCAGCATACTTTCAGAAAGATGTCTGGCCTCTTATTTAAAGCACACATGTGATCAAGATCATATGGCCTTCCCCGAGGCCACTGCAGTTATTAACTATGAAGGTGTTCTGAACTTGGCTTGGATTATGTGATCAAGACTCACTGATTCCTATTTCCAACCACTGATCTGTTGTATCTTACTTCCAATAGCAAATGGTTTTGTAGCGTCAGATATTTTAGAGGCAGCTCCTAATTACAGACTGATTGTTTTTTCCACCTAGAAAAAGATGTGCTGTTTGGGAGTTCACTTCAGGTGAGGCTGGTTTTGTAGAAAACACTCCACTGATCTAGATACAGATTTTATTGTATGCTTTTCTCTCTAAAGCAGGCCTGACTGAAGCTTTAATGTGTCTGTTCTCATGCCTGTTTTATGCCAGTATAATTCTTCTGGTATTAAACTTTCAGAGAGCTGTTCCTGGCTTATAAAGTCATAACAGAAGAAAGAATTGGAGAAGGATTGGGTTTACCAAAGCATTTTTCCTGTGTTGTGACCAAACAACTGTGTTCCTGATGTAAGTGAATACCGCAAAGCTGTGGGCTGAAAGCAGATATCCCAGTGCAAACTGCCTAATGGCTGTACCCTGCCTCCAGCAGCTCTCAGACATTTATGTACCATCAAGATACTTTGAAACTTAGAGATCTTCAGAGGAGGAAAACATCAGTGAAGTAATTCACTAGCTCTTCTGAATGCCCAGTACTGAACTCTTGCTTCATCCTGGGTATTGGGGTGGCCACATCTCTCCCATGTAGTATAAAGCAGAATGAGGTCAACAGCAACCACGTTGGGTTTTGGTAAGAGCCCAGCAGCTCTATGGGTTTCCCAAATCTATCAGCTACGACTGCTTAATTCTCAGACTGGCAGTATATTCCTTTTCCAAACGTGTTGCTGAAGAGTTGCTTCTGTGAAGGAAGGGAAAGGTAATATCATCCCTAAACTCTCTCATATCATGGAGCTGGATGTTACTCGATTGCCATGAGGACCTCAGGATAAGATGTCCTACAGACTTGCACATATATTTGGAGCATTATTGCTACTGCTACTGTTGAGATTAGATTATATCATGTTTCTAGGGTTTTTTAAGGATGGTTGAAATCACAGTGTTTTGTGCTAGTTATATTTTTCTCTCATTTTCACATCAGTGAAAAACACTGTAATCATTTTCCTTGATCATTTGGCCTTATTTTCCCTCAGTTTCCCTTCAAACACCTCTTTCCAGTTTTCTGTAAGAATACCTTTATTGTACTTTCTTGTTTCCATATGGAGTATTACATATGATGTTGGTATGGAAAGTATTACAGATAAACAATGGATTTGAGCTGAAAAGGATGCTTAAGAGACTGAGGAACAGGATTTGAGTCTCTCTTTCCAGAACATGAGTTGGATTCTTACTGAAATCAAAGAAATCTGAGTTTATTCATACCAGAATATAGTTTAGGGGTTTCTTGATAAAATCAATAGGTAATCTCAAATTTGAAAATCTTTATGTTAAAAAAGCACTGAAATTATCATCTTTTTTGAGACTTCTGCAGCAAAGAAACAGAGCTGCTAACTCTAAGCACTGGAGGGATCTTACTCCCACATATCATTACAGTGATTTGAAAAGCAAAAACATTAGTTTTAAAGAGTTCCCATAAGCATTTTGAGTTCACATAGCTTTTTTTCTGTAGAATGAAGGAGATTTTCTTAAAAAAAAAAGGGGTCTTGTAAAGAAAGGAAAAAAGTAATGTTTTTGTTCCTCTGAAGCACACTGAAAACATCATCCTGTTGCAAACATTTGAAGCTTTTTGTTATTTACTATGAAATCTAAAAATACTGAAAAAAAATTAAAAATGAAAAACAATTTAGTCTTCTAATTATTTAAGGGATGAGAAGTTCAAGGCATTATTTTCAGTGTTTGGGTTAGTGTGTTAAGAGTCATGCTTTTGTCTACTTCAGGAAGATATGTGCCAGCTACAAGCATAAGAGCCTCTATCCAAGGATGTGTACTTAATTTTAATCAGGTATTTAAGTCTAATAGAAGCGAAGAGGTCTGTGTCACATATGTGAAGGTAACCATATGCTGATGTGCTTTTTGGAACGGGGTGGAATTTAAGCATGGGCTTACATGGTAATTGTTTGGGTTTTCGTGCATTTGGGTCTGGATAAGCAGAAAGTAGCATAGAATGGATCAACAAACATTAAACGTTGTTAACTTGGTGCTCGGTATATAGAAGAAAAAGGGCCTTTTATTTCCCTGAAATTTCTGACCTTTTTTGTTATTTTTCTTCTCCCTGCTGCTCTTTCCTCACCAACCACAGTTCCAGTTTGCTGTAGACAATTCCCAAAGGGAACATTCCTTGCTAGAGTAACTTAACCAGCTCCTTTCCTTCGTTTACAGCAAATACAGCACCCCTTGCAGAATGCAAAGCAGACTGTTTGGCCACAAGCCACCACTAATAGCATGTTTTCCAATAATCTAATCTCTTCAGTCACAGAACAGAAATCAGAAAGTTAAAAGAACTAACTTCCCAGCTCGCCTCAATCTGCCTTTGAAATCTGTACTTGGAAATGTCATATGATTGACTAGAATAAATGGTTACCACACTTGCACCCATGACTCAGTAGTTGTTCTCGTAACAATCTGATGTATATGAGAGAATCCCATATAAAGTGAGGTTGAACACAGTGCCAAGAACAGTTACACATGAAGGCTTGCGTGTGCAAAGTAAGAAGCCAGAAATTTCAGCCAAACTTGAGAACATAATGTAAACATCCATGAATTAAACACCTCAACACTCCTAAGAAATAGGTATCACTTCTCCTTTGCAGCTGAAGAAACTGAAGCCTGTAGTTGACAGGGCCAAAACTTTTATGTTTGGCTCTGAGTGAAGCAACTACTTTTTGATTAGTCTCCTCCATAAACAGCTGCATTTTCAGACAGATGACCATTCACATCTTCCACTGGCATGCTGAAGTTCAGGTCATGTATTTGGGAATGATGCAGGGGATTAATTTTCTCACTTGAGGCCCTAGATTTGATGTTATTTGATGTTGATGTTATTACTTTCAACTTCACAATGCTAGAAGATAGAAAGTATTTCTGAAAGGAGCTGTATGCTAGTGACTTAATCAGCCCTGAAACTGCTAGCTTTCTCCAAAAAGTACAGAACAGTGGTGCTGTTAGAGGGTCTTCGGAATCAGGCAAATACAAGGTAACTAGATGTTGAAAGTTTACCTACTGCTTTTATTTTCTTCCACTGTGTTTGCTTTATTTTTTTCCGTACTGGAATGCATGTAAGTTTGCTTTGGCGTTGGGACCTCATATAGGTGCAATAATTTTTCTCTACTTTCTAAAATGATGAAGATCTCCATTGGTCTATGGAATACAAGTTTATACCTTGGTCCATCACTCTGCCCCCAGAACATCACTCTTATACACAGTTTCACTTGAATTCGGTCACCAGCAGTGTGCGCTTATGGGGAGCTGATATCTCATTTTGACAGCAAACTGCTTAACTTGCTTCATGCCACTCCATAAAGTCACGGAGTTGGTTAAGATGGATGTTTTCATACTAGGGCACAGTTCAACCTTTCCTTTTACTTCTTTCTTTTTGGCATCCACATGTGTCATTTTTTATCACAATTTCGCTGCAGCAGCCCAGCATTTGGAGTGGTGTTGTTGCGGTCATTTCATATCCAAGGCCTGTCTCATGGCAGCCCAATATGATGCCGCAAGCCACTAGCCACCGGTCGAGCTGCCAAGCATTCATCGTATTGGATGCTTTAAAAATAACTGCTGTGATTTCATGTTTTTCTAATATCTGGAGGATGTTTGGTTTTCACTGAAGCCTAACTAATTGTTGGTATAACTTATATTAGATAGTTCTATTTGCAGCAACGGTTTCTATTTCTATCATTTATTCTGCATCATCTTAATTATTTTACAGTACGACAAAACAGAACAGTCCTTTCTTGTTTATTACTGTAGTTATTAGAAAAATGTTCTTCAACAGAGAACTGCTGCAAAGTGCCAAGAATATTTTGCAAGCTGGCTAAGGCATCTGACACCTGAAAAAGCAGCCATTTCAGCAAACAGATCTTTTAATTATGGAGCAAGTTGGGTAGGAGGAGCTGCTTCGCTAAGTTGTTCTTACCTGTTCAGCGTAAGGTTAACATGTGCCTTCTGGACACTGCTGTGATTCAGCCTGAATTATGTGACACATACTAGTGCTATCGGTGAAATACTTCAACATACCTGTATTTTTAAGACCATTTGTACAACTGTACATAAAAAGGGTTGGAGAGTACATTTGTTGATCATCAGCAGTATTAAATAATATACCAGACAAATAAAAACTAGCTACCCATGGAAGTCATAATGCCTAGACTAACTATTAATCTTTTCAAATGTTTTATCTCCAGTTTATGTTAAACTGATTTTAAAGACAATTTAAAATACTTAATAAAACTTGTAACAGTGACCCTAA
>PPHD01026118.1:0-11558 GCA_002909625.1 Bambusicola thoracicus
GCAGCTCCTGCACTTCTGGCTCTTGCTGGGCATCTACCTGGCTGCCCTCCTGGGCAACGGCCTCATCAGCACAGCCGTAGCCTGCGACCACCGCCTGCACACCCCCATGGACTTCTTCCTCCTCAACCTCGCCCTCCTCGACCTGGGCTGCATCTCCACCACTGTCCCCAAAGCCATGGCCAATGCCCTCTGGGACACCAGGGCCATCTCCTACACTGCGTGTGCTGCCCAGGTCTTTCTGTTTTCGTTCTTGTTGTCAGCCGAATTTTACCTCCTCACCGTCATGTCCTATGACCGCTACGTCGCCATCTGCAAGCCCCTGCACTACGGGACCCTCGTGGGCAGCACAGCTTGTGCCAGCCTGGCAGCAGCTGCCTGGGGCACTGGGCTTCTCAATGCTCTGCTGCACACTGCCAATACATTTTCGCTGCCGCTCTGCCGAGGCAACACTGTGGACCAGTTCTTCTGTGAAATTCCTCACCTTCAAAAGCTCTCTTGCTCGCACCCCTACCTCAGGAATCTCGGCCTTATGACATTCAGCGTATTTTTGTTTTGGGGGTGTTTTGTTTTCATTGTGCTTTCTTACGTGCAGATCTTCAGGGCTGTGCTGAGGATGCCCTCTGTGCAGGGACGGCACAAAGCCTTTTCCACGTGCCTCCCTCACCTGGCCGTGGTCTCCCTCTTTATCAGCACTGGCCTCTTTACCTACCTGAAGCCCCATTCCATCTCCTCCCCAGCCACGGATGTGTTGGTGGCAATTCTGTACTCGGTGGTGCCTCCAGCAGTGAACCCCCTCATCTACAGCGTGAGGAACCAGGCACTGAAGGATGCCATTTGGGAACTGTTCTTACGGATGTTTTCCAGTAATCATAAAGGCTCCATATCTCTCCGCAGGTGACTTCTAATGTATCCCACTCCGAGCTTGTGCTCGGTTGTTTTCCATTCGTATGTTTCTTTCTTTCATACGTCTTCCATCTTTTCTAACTGCTTGTGCTGCTTCTGTTCCCCTGCAACGCTTTCCCTTTGTCGCTTCTTTTCCCTCCTTGATTCTGTGGAGCTGGAGATTTCAGCATATGCCTCGCTGTGTCAGAGATGAAAGAGCAGCAAAGAAAGTACGTGGGCAGTGAGTGTTCCGGGGGGTCCTGAAATCTGTGTTTGACGCAAAGAGAAGATATCTTCTCTTGTTCAGAGGTTCTCCACTGTGGAGAGTGGATTTAGCTGGGGGTCCTGATGGATGAAGAGCTGGCCGTGAGCCAGCACTGCGCTCCTGTAGCCTGGATGGCCAATGGTATCCTGGGCTGCACCAACAGAGGGGTGTCCAGCAGGGACAGGGAGGTGTTCGTCCTCTTCTACTTGGCCCTTGTAAGGCTCCATCTGGAGCGCTGTGTCCAGGCCTGGGGAAACCAGCGCAAGGAAGACATGGAGCTGTTGGAGCAGATCCAGAGGAGTGCCACGAAGGTAATCAGAGGGCTGGTGAAAGATGGTGGAAGTTGGGATTGTTTAGCTTGGAGAAGGAAGGGTCCGGAAAGACCTCGTTGCGGTCTTGTCATACTTGAAAGGAGCTTACAGGCAGGAGAGGGACTGACTTCTTATGCTGGAAGATAGTGATAGGACAAGGGGAAATGGATTTAAACTGAGCGCGGGGAGGTTTATGTTGGATGTTGTGAAGAGATCCTTCACGCAGAGGGCGGTGAGGCACTGGAAGAGGCTGCCCAGAGCGTTTGTGGATGCCTCATCCGTGGAGGTGAGCGGAGTGGCCAGGCTTGATGTGTTCCTGGCAGTCTGGTCTTGCGGTTGGCAAGCCTGCCCACAGCAGAGGTTTGGAACCAGATGACCCTTCGGATCTTTCCATCACAAGCCGTTCTATGATTCTATGATTCAGTGGATATAACTTGCACTTAATAAAATTTACTTTTACAGAACTACGCCTCTTGCTTTCCTTTGCTGTCAATTAGCCATATCCATCTGTGTCTTCGTGGAGTTGTTCTGCGTGTCAGGAAGCTGGGAATTGGTGCCCAGTGCTAACTCTAACCCATATACTCAACCTTTAATCTAACCCTAACCCCAACCCGAACTCCTAAGCCATAACTCAAACTCCTAACCTGAAAGTCTAACCTTAACCCTTTCTTGTCCTAAACTTCAACCTCCACTCCAACTCTTCCCCCCAGACACTAACCCTTATCACGGCCCTGCAGTGTTGGCTCATCGCTGCAATGGAAGAGGGAAGAGTTTGTGAGACACGGGGGAGTACAGGGCCAGTGCTTGGCCATGCTGCTGAATGAAGCCCAGCTGAATCAACCCCTGATTCAAGGTGCCAGGCAAAAGCCAAAACAGATGTAGCAACAAGTCTCTGTGTAATAAATGTGTCATAAAGAACTCTCCCTTTTCAGAGCTTTGAGGGTTCTCTATAAATCCTCGTCATTTATTTTTCATAAGCCACGGACATATAGCAGCAAGAGAATGACTCTTACCTTTTATCTCCACGTAGCTTTATAAAACCATTAAAAACAAAACCAGTTGTAAGTGACCGTCGGAGATCATCTAGTCCAACTGCCTGACCGCTTCAGGACTAACCAGAAGTGAAAGCACGTCATGCAGGGCTTTATCCAAATGTCCCTTGAGCACCAGAGGTCACGGGGCAAGAACCTGTAAAGGAAGCCTATTCCAGGGTCTGTTTGGAATGGAGTAAGTTGGAAGATGAAAGAGAAGCAGAGGGGTTTTGTGTCCTGACTTGAGAAAGCTACTGATGTATGGGCTGCATAGGTAGACAGTGAGAAGGATCAAAAAGTGGCTGAACGGCCGGACTTGGAGGTATCCCTTGGCTCAGAGCAGTGGAAGATTAGGGGGACCAAGGCAGCTGGTTAACATTCAAGCATCACTTCCTCTACACTTGAGATCATTGCGTCCTCTGAGTTCAAAGTCCGACAAAGCTGAAAGGGGACAGGCGTGGATGAGCAAAGAGTTCATGGATACACTCAAAGGCAGCAAGAAAGTCTATGAAATGGGGGCATGGGCAGATGGGAAGAATAATGGAACGCCGCCAGGACCTGCAGGGATGCAGTGAGGAAAGCTACGGCCCGCTTGGAATGAAATCTGGCAGGGGAGATCAAGGGAAAACAGAAAGGCCTTGCGAGTATCTTAATAGCAAAAGGAAGGCTAGGGAAAATGTGGGTCTGTTGCTGAATGAGGGGGGTGCCCTGGTAATGGAGGAGATGGAGAAGGCAGAGGTACTGAACACCTTTGCTTCTGTCTTTACTGATAAGACTGCTCCTCAGAAATCACAGACCCCGGAGATAAGGGAGAGTCTGGAGAAAGGAAGACTTCCCCTTGGCTGAGGAGGAGCTGGTCAGATTGCCTGGGGAAAATGGACGCGCACAAATCAGTGGGCATCAACAGGATTCACTCAAGCGTGCTGGGGGAGCTGGCAGAAGTGACAGTCAAACCACGCTCTATCATCTTGGAAGGGTCTTGGAGAACACGAGAGGTGCTTGAAGACTGGAGGACAGCCAATGCCACACCAGTCTTCAAAACGGGCAGGAAGGACAACCCATGAGACTACAAGCCAGTCAGCTTCACCTCTGTCCCGGGATGGGTGATGGAACTACTTGATCCGGATGCCATCTCCAAGCAACTGGAAGAAAAGAAGGTCATCAGGAGCAGTCAGCATGTATTCGCCAAGGGGAATTCATGCTTGAGAAACCCGGTGGCCTTCTCTGATGTCATCACTGTCTTGGTGAATGGTGAGAAGGCAGTGGGCGTTGTGTAGACAGGGAACTGCTGGGGAGAGTCCCGTGGAGGGCAACAAAGTTGATGGATGCCCGGAGCATCTCCCGTATGAGGAAAGGCAGAAAGACCTGGGACTGCTGAGCATGCTGTAGGGAAGGCTGAGAGGGAATCTTAGTCATGCTTGTGAAGATCAACTGGGGCTGCGAAAGGGGGGAGGATTGTCCTCTGCCCCACTGAAGACAAACCCTTAGGTCTGCTACTCAGACGGCTCTCAATCCTCCTCGCTCTCCACTCACGTAACCCACACATCCCCCGATTGCTCTAAGAACTTGGGAAACAGTGCCATCCAGATCATTTATACAAACACTGAAGGGAATGGGCATCAAAAGGATGTCATTGGGAATCTCACTAGCGATGGGCCACCAGCCTGATGGAACTCCATTTCCGATGGGACTGTGAGGCCGTCCCATCAGCCAGTGGTTCACACATTGTGCTCTCGGTCAGCCGTATGCCAAACATGTTGGCGACAAGGACACCGTGAGAATCCTTAGCAGAAGCTTTACTGGGCTTCGTCCCCTGGCGAACTAGAGGAGTAAATCTGTCATCAAAGCAAATCTCTGCTCAGAGGAGCTGGACTTCTGCCCCGCTCCTTCACTTGCAACACTTTGAAAGTGCCTGCACCTGTGCTCTTACGAGCTGCCCCTTAACAAGTGACCAGCGCTGATGGACTGCAGTGCCTAGGGCAAGCGATGCTGTTCCACACATATCCCTTACTTCCTTAAAGAAGAATTAACTGGGATCATCGTCCTGGCTGGGTGGCATGTAGTCGGCAGCCACTTCGCTTCCTTGTCCCTTCATCAGTGCCCAGAGGCTCCCCACCACCTCACAGCCAACTGTAAGCTCCATGCAGAGCTCACGTGGGACACAGAGGGCACAGCCTTCTGCTGGCTGGATACAGGTGTTGGTTGCAGCAGACAGGACAAAGCCCAAAGTGGTTTTTCAGGGAGTAAAAGTGGAAAAACTTCATTTTTATTTCATGTTCAGGGAAAACCTGCTCATTGCTTCTGAGAATACGGCCATGTAAAAAGAGACACAGAGTAGTGGGAATGCTTTTTGGGGGAACCTAAAAGGAAAGAGGAGACACGTGACTGATGCCACTTGACAGGAATTAGTGGGTGCAGCTTAAGAGGAAATCATCCCAGCTCTTGGCTGGGCTGCTGCCTCCTGTTGCTGGGGATCCCCACGCCTCCCAGCTGCTAGTTTCCTCCCCACCCATTTTCCCTTGCACTCCTCCAACCCCCAGGGCCCTGCTGGACCTCTCCTGCACCAGACCAGGCCCCAGCTCCCTGGCATGGAATATGCAGTGATCCTCGGTACTGCAATCACCATCTCCTTGTAGCTCGCGGGGGGTCACGGAGCCTTCAGAGGACCTCACCTGAGGACACGGGCCAGCTCCTGCTGGCTTCACCAGCTCACCAAAACCAGCCTCCACTTCCTGCAAACTGCATTGCAAGCGCAGCAGCTTTAGCTCAGCCCAGCTCATGTGAAGGCCCTGCTGCAGGAGGTCTCGGGCACACCTTCCCAAGGTCAAAGCAAAGCCCTTCAAGCTCAAAAGGAAAATCACTTGCAAGGCAAGCATGCACTGGAGGGCGCTCTGATATCCCACTGCTGGGCAGATGAGCTGCTTGCGCACCCTGTGGGTTTGCACTGCCTTCTGCTTCCACCACCGCCTGAAACTTGGGATGGTGCATTTAGGAAGAACAAGCTCAGCTTTTTGTGGTTCTACAGGAGACAACCAAGGCTTGGTGTCTCACAGCAGCCCTGAGCAACCTGATTAAAGCATTCAGGAACAGCAGGAGAACCAATGCGCAGCACTGTGAGGAAGGATGATAGGCTTGTGTGAAAGATACGGCTTCCCCAGAAGCAAGCAGTGGGCTGGAGGCGGCACCCAAACCAAACCCTGCTTGCACCTTTCCCTCTCCTCGTTCCACATGCTGACATTCACTTTCAGAACAAGAAACAACACGACAGTGAAGAAAGCTCCAGAACAACTCAGCTACTTTATTCAGCCCCTTCCGTATCCACTAGAAATGATTTTCAGAAAACCTCCAAGAGCCACGTTACTGCTCTCCTGACCTTCTCTCACCTTCATCAGTGCACTCAGAAATTACAGGTTCACCACACAAAGCCACAGGAGGTGTCCAGGCTGGGGCTATGGCTGAAGCTCTTCACACGTTTGAGGCTCTGCAGGCTCTGTATCAGCAGCAGTGCTGGTCGGTACCGAGGTTGGAACTGCTTATGAATGTTCCCAGAGTATAGGCGTGCATCTACTGCCCCTGGACTCTGTGGATGTGCTTGTGGGTGTTGAGATGAGATCTTCGTTTAAAGCTCTTCGCACACTCAGGACACTGAAAGGGTCTCTCCTCTGTGTGGATGCGCTGGTGGCTCTTCAATTCAGAACTGCTTTTGAAGCTCTTCCCACACTCAGAGCACTTAAAGGGTCTCTCGTCACTATGGATGCGCTGGTGGATCTTCAATTCATAATTGACTTTGAAGCTCTTCCCACACTCAGAGCACTTGTGGGGTCTCTCCTCTGTGTGGGTTTGCTGGTGCTGCTTCACTTCAGGACTGCTTTTGAAGCTCTTCCCACACTCAGAGCACTTGTAGGGTCTCTCCATTTGGGGTTCGTGTCGTGATATCGTCAGGCAGGGGTACTCATTTCTGTGAGCAAGAGGTACAGCAAGTCCGCAAACTATTGGGAATTTATTGGCAATTGCACATCTATCAAATTTTGAATCAGACAGAATTGAAGAATATATTCAAAACCTTAATAAAACCTTTCATGAATCCGTAGTGAAAATGATAATTACCCAAAATGAACTGAAACAGATTTCATGGCAAACTGAGGCACAGACATCTCATCATTGGTGGGACGTCTTTGTAGGGTATTCCCTGATATTATCAAAAGTATCGGACATATTAATTCATCCGTTATTAGAGCTGCTGGTGATAAGTCTGATATTAACAATCATAATCTGCTTCTTTTAGTATAAACTTAAGAAATAAATCCGGGGGGTTTGGGCATTGCCTGCAGTGATTAAGCATGAGCGATATGAGCTTTTGCAAAATAATTGGCGAGGTTATTGAAAAGGGGGGGAGCTGATTTAAGAAATAGTTACACAAAATATTCTGTTAGTATATCCTTATAAGATTGTTGTGTAATATGGGTAACACTTGCAACACCATAGTAGCCTTTAGATGTTATGGATGATAATTGTGATGCAGCGCCGTATATGAGGAGGCATGCTGTGAGGCCGATCTGCTTTACCATCACAGAAGTTATCACAATATAGTTCAGCTTACCGGTGCTTGTTGATAGATACCCCTGCCCTGCAATTTGTTTAGATAACAGAAAGAGCTGTGAGTCTGAACCAAGGAGATAAGGAAGTCCTGCTGAGCCTTTGTACCAAGGAAATAGGAGGTCCTGCCTGGAATCTGTCACTGAATCTATAACATCCTTCTGGGAAAACATGCATACCTAACATAGCTCTGAGAAACTTCCACATATGTGGCGTACCTCTTGGAAAACTTCTGCAGGTGTAACACGAGTTATATATATAAACTGAAGGTCTCTTGTGTCAGCTATGCACGAGAGGAGGATTACCCCCGTGCATCCAGTGCTGCCACTAAGAATATCTCCTTAATGATAATAAAACTTTTGCTGTTAAGCCTCTCTGCATCAATTTCTTCTAATGAACTGGAAGCAAAAAATGGCTGTGGAAACTATGGATTTAAGGGAAGAATCTTCCCCAGTAGAGCCTTGCCGGGCCGAGAAGATGAAACAAGCTGAAAGAGGAGATCAGGTGCCTGGCATCGAGTGCCCTCCCACCATCTCTACAGGAGGGGAGAGCCCTGGGGCGGGGGGGAGATGGGACACAACACTCATCTGTGTTCTTCCTGTTCTTCTTTCCTGCTACAGGTATTGCAGTCCTGGAGGCAATGTTTGGGTTACTCTGCCTAATGCAACTGGACAAGATACGCTATGCGTAAGTACTGCAACCCCATCAAACCCAGTTCCTGACCTGCCTGGTCAGCGTCCCACTGACTGAACAATGACTCTCGTGTACTCTAAAACTTCCCACATTTACCCGGCCTGAATGGCAAGGACAAATGGCTTTCCTTCCATGTACTGGGGAGGCTCCAGTTCTTGCTCCTGAGGAACTCCAGATCCTGGCGACACTATACGCCGACTGGTGTGCCAACTTCACGCCTAACATGAGCTGTTGCCACACTGCCAGCTACCCAAGAGGTGGAGCCCTGACTGCAGTTATCTACTCAACAAAAGTGGGTTACTGGAACCGCTCGGTGCGGTGTAATGTATCAGCGGGCTATAACACCCCACTGTCCCCGCCAAACGCAGATTTTTTTTATCAGGGGAGAACAGGTTTGGGCAGGAATACCTGCTGGGGCGCTGGGAGGGCCAGGGACTGGTGAATGACTAATTGTTTTTATACCCAAAATCACCATGGCAATTGCATGGCAGTGGAAAAAAAAGAAAGAAAACAGCACAGACTCGGCGACCCACCCAGGAATTTCATGCTTACTCGCTGGATTGTAAGGCTGAGTTTACAGCTGCTCCTGCTGCTGAAACCATTGCCATGGCTGCCTTGGCGGCCCAGGCTGGGGTGTAGCTGCAGCACTTACACAATGGAATAGGTTAGCTTGCTGGCTTCGTAAATTGAGCAGTGCTGCTACATTTGCTATTTGGAAACCGCTCATAGATGTAGACAGCGTTAGGACCACCTCACTTCAGAACGGTGCAGCTATCGATTTCCCACTGCTCACCCAAGGCCGTGGATGCCAGGACTACGATGGACTCTGCTGCATGAAGCCTTTGGACCATTCCCAATCCATCCAAAGCCACCTGGATGAATGAAGGGATCTTGCTGATCAGCTGCAGGAGTCCTCAGGATGGAATCCTTTTTCAGCCTGGGACCGGGGATGGGGATTATAGAAAAAGATAGTATGGATAGGCTGTATCTTGGACGTCTGTTTCCTCACTCTTCTGTGCAATATTCCATGCTGCTTACAACTTGTACAACAAGCTATGCAAAGCGCTTTCTGTGGACTTGCAGTAAAAGTAGTGCAGTAACACCGTGTTCCAAACCAGGATCACGCAGTGACATGTGTCAGGGATCAGAAGGTTCTGACCATAGATTTAGAAGAGTTCCTGAGTTGGAACAAAGCATTCTGGGGAAGTGGTTACAGCTGACTTACCTTGTTTTGCAAGAAGCTGACCTTGCTGGTTGATATTGTTTTGCAAGGAGCTGAACTGGTTTTGCAGGAAGTTGCTCTGCTTCATCTCTGTATCCTACACTGGCCATGCGGCTGCCGTGTGCAAATGGAAAAAAACCTGCAGACAGTGGGAGAGAATAAAAGCAGGAGGGAGGCTATGGTGGATCCCGGGGGGACAAGTGCATCTTGAAACAGGGGATGCACCGTGGGCACCACCTACTGAAACCGCTGTGGGCATGTTCCATCTCATCCTCCTGCTCAGCACTTTGTCCGTCCCTACAAGGTTGGTAAGTCGTATTGTACTTAGGGAACTTCTGCTTGCTGCATATAGGGTTATCTGAGCGCATGTGTGTCAAATAAAACTTGTGGCTCTCAGAGCTGCCCTGAGTGCAAACTTGTTCACCTTCACTCCTGAGACATCCTCTCAGATTGCAATGAGACAGAAAACAAATTGGCAGCATCGTCCAGGCTGGGTGGCATCCCGTAGATTCCCACAGTGACATCCGCTTTACTTCCTTGTCACTTAACCCGCACCCACCATGTTTTGCTAAAGGTAAACTCCATTCCATCCAGCCACCAGTACATACAGGTGTGTAATCTGCCCTGCATCTGTGGCCTGGAGAGCCCAGAGCCACCATCACACACAGCACACCCCTCACAGGGCCATTCCCACCACATCTCGCTCATGCTGATGACGCCGAAGCACACACGGCCTCCAACTTTGGATGTCAACATGAAAAAGCAATAATACAAAGCGGTCTTGCACATGCACACCTGGAGGGCTGGTTGTTCCCTTGGGAGCTCTGTCAGTGACTGCGCTGATTGCAATGAGTGCAGAGGTGGCGTGAGACTCGGAGGGCATTGCTTTGCAACTACTGGTTTAACTGGCCAGGACAAAGCCTTCTGTTCACTCCCTCCCAAGTGAACATCCCGCCCCAAGAATGGAGGTTCCCCTTCCCCCATGCCTACCATCCAACCACCACAAGGGGAAATAAACCATTTTGGCATCTGAAATGCTCCACTGCTCCGCAGGGACTCACGTCCACAACAGCAGGACTTTCTCCAAAACAGAGGGAAAGCGGGGAAGTTCAGGGGGAACTTCCAACTCTTCCTGCATCTAAACGTGACGTCTGCAATAAGATGGGGGGGGAAATCAGCAACAACATTTTCTCAGGGAGAAAATACAGAGAGGGATATCTTGCAAAGCGAACGTGCATTCTGGAGCCTGTTGCAATCTGAAAACTTAGTACGGAGGAGATGAGCTGAACGTGTACTCTACGTGATTGCACTGCATTCTGCTCCTGACACCTGCTGAAATTGGGATGTTGCCTCTAGGAAGAAAAAGCTAAGCTTTCATAGGTTTATAACAGCAAATCAAGGCTTGGTATCTGACAGCAGCTCTGAGCTCCTGATCAAAACCCCCGGGAAGTAAAAGATAGCCAATGTGTTGTTAGTAAAAGATAGCCAATGTTAAGGAGACGGGGTTGTGTGCCAAACTTGCCTTCCCCCAGAACCAAGCAGTAGGCTGCAATCAGCACCAAAACCAAACCCTCCTTCCACCTTTCTCTCCCCTCTTGGTCTCCCAGTGTCACCCATAGGCTTCTGACTAGCTCAGGGCTGTTCTTCAGGGACGGACCTCTTCCTGCTGTCTTTTATTTTAAGAACATAGAGCCAGATGAGAGGGAAAACAAAAGCTCTAGGACAGCTCAGCTACTGTATTCTCTCCCCTCCCTTTCCCCTGCAGGTGATTTCCAGTTAACCTCCAATAGCTGCATTACTGCTTTCCTCACCCTTGTGCCTGATTCATTAGTGCACTCAGAAATTACTGAGAAGAACACAGACACACAGAACGTTCCTACACAGCTGCTTTTCCTTAGGAAACAGCATCAAAAAGCTGCAGGCAGGAAGGGTGGAAGAAACAACTGGGCACGGTGACTTTCTTCTGTTAGCAAGGAAAGGCCATCTGAAGCTCCTGTGTCACAGTTTTATGGATTTTTTTTTTCATCAGAAGACCACATTCATAGCATCGTGCCATGGTGGGAGTCAGAGTTAATGCTCCATTTTCTGAGGAGAGGAATGAACTAGAGCTCCCAACGGCCAGGAAAAGGCACTACACTTCCAGAAGACCTCATTTTGTAACTTTCTGTCTTCCAGGGGGAGAGAAAAAATAAAAGAGCAGAGAGCTCACAGGATCTCTCTCTTTTGCAGCTGGCTGCTAACTACTACAGCTACAGTAACAGATTTCAGTGTGAAAAACTCTCTCACATTTATTAGCTTAAATCCCAATTAACTTGTCTTTATTATAATTAGTCAACTAAGGTTTTTTCACCGCAGATCATTGCCACTATTTTTTTTTTTCCTTTTGTTCCTTTTCTCTCCTTACTCCCCCACATCTTGGGACCGCTTACCCCCTTGCCAAGGAGGCATACCTAGACCATGATGCTGCATTATGTCCCTTCTGCAGAGGGTGCCAGCGATGCCATCTCCTTTGCCAACTCTTCCAGTGTGGGGAGAAGCATTGGGCTCTCCCTCATCCT
>PPHD01026119.1:0-11558 GCA_002909625.1 Bambusicola thoracicus
TAATTAGATGCAGTCGGTGGGTTTGATTCTACGTTAGGACATCTCTGTATCCCAACTGAATGCAAAAGTCATTTTGTGCAATGTGACCAAGAGAGGGAACTGGAGCACTGTGGTCAGCTATCACCATTCACACTACTCTCCAGTGCTCACGTTCTGCAGAGGTTAAAGCCAAGTTTATATGCCAGCATCAGTTCTGTGGCAATACCATTGCTTGTTTTCTGTGCTGAAATACAGAAAATAGTTATGTTCAGATACATTTGAACTGTGAAAATGTACACAGTTTGACATTGCATCTTGACAGGTTGGTCTTTTGGGCAAATAGTTCTGCAAACCCATTGGTATGATATAGCTCACGCACGGTATTTTTGCTGGAAGGCATACTGATGTTTATTAGAAGGGCAAAGAGAAAAACAAAAGGATTGATGAGGTCTTCAGCCAGTTTTGGCAGTTTTTAAAGGAGGCAGAATTAGAGAAAACAGGGCGACATAACCAATTCACCCTAGGGAAATAGCCCTCAATTTTTATTTAAATCATTAGGCTTCTTTTATTTCTTTCTGTTCAAGGTAGATTGAAAGAGCAAAGTGAAATAAAAGATGAGGTGAACAGCACCTGGCATTGATGTGTCACAACCAGAACCAAGCATGGAAAGGTTCTGCTGCCTCTTTTTTTGTTGTAACCTGCCCTTATTCCATAGGCAGTACAGAGAACCAAGTGTATACAGAACCAGGTGTTTTTGGACATTACAGTTCTTGTGATGCTTTTGAAAGGCACTAGTAATGACTACAGAAATTCGTTTGTAACGTAATGGTCTTACCTAGAGACTGCAGTGTACTAGCCAAGTACCTTGCAGGCATTAATGAATTAGTCCTCACAACATCCTGTGGACAGACATTTGTTCCTCACATTTGTCTTCAGAAGATATGACCACAGAGAGGTTAAGTAAGCTCTATGGTTTATATATTACATACCATTACAGAACTAGGGATAGAACTCAGGAAATTCTGATTCCCAGCCCCTGTGATTAGGCAATGGGGATACATGAAGTGAAAAGCAAAGAGAAGCAAGATATTAACCAAATTTCAATTGAGCCTGTTCCCATGTTCCAAAACTTCAGAGTTTTGGTAATATTTAACAGCACTTTTTACCTCCACAGAATGGAATTAAAATGACCCATTTCATCCCCTTCTATCAAAGGAGGACTCTTTTGTTTTTGTCATCATGAGGAGAAGTGACTACTTATCAGAGTATGCTGTGAGCTTCTCAGCCATGTGGAGCTGGAGCCCAGTGCAGGCTTTTCTAAGTCACTGACTGTGCTCTGCTCATTGGCAGGTACAGCTGGGTGAATCCTACTGTACATAAATGAAATCTTACCAGGTGACAATAGAAACATTTACTCCTGTGTCTCCAAATGTTTGTGTTTCTGTCGACTGTTATGGCATCCAGGATCACTGGAAGCAGGGTGGATAATTTGGTAGAGCTGGTAAAAATTTATTCTGCTCTGTGACCTATCAATTCAATAGAAATTTATGTTTAGAATCCTACCAGCTCTGTGGGCTTGCACTGAGAGGTCTCTGGAGTCTGCGTGTAACTGTTGATACTTATCCCACATCCTACTGGTGAGATGGTGTCTTTTTCCTATCCAATAAACAAAGTTTGCACTAAGCCATCATTTATTGCATCAAGTAAGATTACATTAAATAACATGTTCTGGTCAAGGATTGAATCAGATCTTGAAAAAGCAGGATGTCAAGTGTATCCTTTCCAACTAAGTTGTACTAAAAAACAAGGAAAATATTTTTTTGATGCACAGCACAAAGAAACATCAACTTCATTTTTTGGAAATTGTACAAACAATTATACACTCAATACTGTCCAAAGCCTCAAAAAGAGGGCAAGGCTGCCAGCTTACTGAAGAGGAATAACATCCCAATATCACTTTCATAAAGCAAATGTGGGTTGACAAAGTGGTCTGTGATGGCACAGGTCTTAATTGTGGCCTTTTTGTGCCCAAAGCTCTTCCTGAAGCAGGAATTTCTTCCACATTAATCCCTAAAGTGAGCAGGAGAGTTGTTTTGCAATAAAAGTACAGCAGCTAGACATGCTTTCTAACAGGACCTTGTCCTGTACGGAGAAAATGCTTTGGATTCTCCAGCAAGATAAAACCAGAAGCCTAAGAAGCTACAGAATATATTTGGTTTTGTATTAAATTGTATCACTGGCTGAAATGTTCTCTAAGGAAAACTCACAGAGTTCCACAGAACCATTTGAGAAAGAGGTAGTACATGAGAATATATGGGATGTGCTGGATACGTCACCTGCTCCCCCAGGAGCTGCTCTTCCATCACCATCAGCATACTGTAGCAACGTGGGCTCTACAAAGTCAAATCTGAAGCCAAGCAGATCAGAGTTGTCTCAGAACCTAGAAGAATGTCCCGTGCAGATTATTGATTCTAAGGGATTGCATGGATTGAAATGAGCTACTTAGAAGGGTGTTGCTGCTCCCCTTGTTGCGTTGCTAAGATGTTTCAGAGGGAATAAACAGAGATGAGCATATTTGTCACTGTCTGGTAGTGTCAAGAACAAGGTGCAGCATTTCCTTTACCATAATAATCCAGTAGCTAATGTAATTGTTCTGCTTACCAAATTTGTCTCTTCTGAAGAAAGTGCAACAATGACAGTGGATACAAAAGTCTTTGATCACTGTTTTAGTACAGATAAGACATAAATCATAGACTCAAATAATGGTTTGCATTGGACAGGGCCTTAAGATCATCTATTTCCAACCCCTCTACCGTGCCTGATGCTTTTATGTAGCAAATACTGTGAATGAGCAGTAGGAATAACATTAAACAGAGGATTTAGTAAGGAGGTTTTATCAGTAATCCTCTCTGAAGCAAGAGAAGGGTGACAGCGAAGAGCCAACTATGAATGCTGCATAGGAGAAAGGACACAAAACTTGACCGAAAGAACCTGCATCAAAGCACTGTCAGGGGGACTCTAACCTCAGCTATAGTGGTTCAAAACAGAAGTTCTGAAAGCACTGCAGTTTTTCAGAATCTAACTAAGTACTGCCTCCAAGATGAGATTACGCTTAGAATTGACAGCAATGAGTCAGTTCTGGATGAGTACAGATTCAGACTTCCTGCTCATGTGAGCAGTACAGGGTCAGGTGAGATTGATGCCAGCTGAGAATCTCTCCCAAGGCATGCATACAAACCAGTTCCCCGCAGAATCAGTCTTCGCAGTGCACCCCACGAGCAGAAGTGACCCAAAAGAGTAGGCTCTGGATCTAGACCTGGATCCCATTGCGGTTGGTGGTAGAACTGTGATTGACTTCAAGGCAGATGTGGTTATACACTGAGCTCAATGAGCCTTCTTGCTCAGATTCTTGCTAGGTTATTCTCAGCTTTTCCTGTTATAGAAATTATAATTTCAGTAAACACACAGAGAAAAAGAAGCCAGATATAGAAAGTCATTACAAATAAGAGAACTGACATTAAATTTAAAAGAAGTGGAATTAAAGTTAAAGGTCTTCTGCTTTCAAACATTTTCTTAAAAGCCATGTTCTCTGAGAACACATGGCCTACTTTAGTAACCCCTGCTCTCAACAAGTCAGCATATTCACGCTGCTTCGATTCCTGACTGTGTTCATATCAGACCAACATGAAAAGTGCCACAAAGGGCAACTAAACTCTTGCTAAATCAAACTGTACTTTCATTTGTATAAGTGGAAGCAATAGGAGCCAGTGAACAGTACTTGATGAATCCAAAAGATCTTTAACATTTATTTTTATTTTTTCTTTGTGTGTGTGTGTGATGTGGCAGCTCACCTTAAGGCCTGCACATTGATAGCAGCATTTCACTCAAAGCATACCAAGTTTTTTAACCTGCAGGCGAGTTCATAAGCATATTTCAAGGCAAAATGTGAAAATTCCAAGAAGATCCATGCAAAAAAATTAAGAAGTCTGAAAAAGTATCATTCCTAATGGAAAAAAGTAAATGAAAGCCCAATGTGTCAGATGATGACTTGGTAACATGCTCCTAACAGCAATTTCAAGGAAAGACTCAGTCATGGACAAGAACAACTTTGATATTTCTCTCCTGTAGGAATACAAATGTTTTCCATCACCTTTTATCTAGAAGCTGAAACATGGTAAATTCCAACTGGAATTAACAATTCTGTCTGTAATGTGAAGGAAATATTTATTGATAGCTACAGCAGATTTTATATTCTAAGTCATCATAAAATCAACACGAATGTTTTTCTAAAGAAATATTGTGTTCAGAGAAACAAAAGTTCTCATATTTCTGATATGAATTGTTACTAAGGATCAACAATTCTGCTTCCCTTCTGTAATGTATAAACATCATTGAGTTGTGATGGCAGATTTCTTGGAAAAAAACTCATGAAGAATATTAACAAAAATCTTCACGTAGTTTTCAGTGCAAGGGCTGAGCTTGCCCTCAATCAAAGTATGCAAAATACACTATTTTTAGTACACTGAAGAACCTTGCATGCACCATTTTGAATGGCTGCACTATATGAGGAGCAAAAACAAGGGAAAATTTAGTATTCGGTACATTGTGTCTCTCCATCCACTACCTGCTCATTGTTTGAACGCAATTCATTTTCTCTGTGTGCTGGATTCTTTCCTCCCCACAGGAAGCAGGAAAAGGACATTTTCTCAGCTATATGCAGACTCCTCCAATTTGATTTTTCAGCCCATCTGTAATTCCCACCATATCACAAAGCTCTGCAGGCTGCCAAGTGCAGTTTAAGAAGATCCAAACTCCACGCGTACTTCACTTGATAAAAACTGACAAAAGCAATTGGACAAATAAGAATACCATGATAAAGTTTAAGGAGGTGAAGCCAACAACTGAGAATTTCCAGGCATTAATCTAAAAAGAAGCGGAAAGTTTTGCACAGTAAGATCTGATATTTCCCTTCCATTCTGGAAAGACAGATCTAGTGACGGTGTCATTACTGTGCTAAGGGTGAACCACACACTGTCCACAATAAGCAACAGAGATATGAACAATAAGCTACCTTGAGCTGTGTTACAGGAGTGGAGCACTGAGGATTCATAGAATTGAAAAAGCACTTTACTGTACAGCATTAGGTTTCAAAGAGAAAAGAAGGAGCAGACATTGCAGCCAAAAATGCCTTTAAATGTGCCTAATTAGGAATTTCTCAGGCAACTTCTGCAGTTATTAATGGTGTAAATTTCATGTTGGGAACCCAATTCCTGTTCTCGTTGCCTTGTATTACCTTTTACTGCTGTGGAAAAGAATGTGATGAGACTGCTTTTGCATTTGTCAGTATTAAGAAACAGGAATTGACCAAAGCTTTATAACTGCCTTCAAAATTCAGTTCCCATGGAAGGATCTTCCAGGAATGTTATTCTAGAGAAAACCAGTCCAAGCTCAGACAATGAGGAGCGTAGTCTCTGCTGTAGGGCACATTACTATTAAACTGGAAACATGAGTGAAGAAAAGCAAAGCTGTATTACTCTGGCAACGTGGCAAGGTAATTGCCAGTTTACTGACCAATAAAAGCAATGGGTTATGTAAATAGCCTCCTAAGTAATATTGCATTTCAATAGCACTTTCTATTTCAGGTTTACCAGCACTTTTCTACCATTAGTGAATGAGTGTCACCAGGCTCTAAGTTTCTTATATAACAAAGTATCATAAAGCAGGCGTGCTGCACACACTCCTACTTAATCTTTCTAGTGCAAAAAAGGTTCTTTCGTGGAGCCTGCCCTTGTAGTACAGCATCTGTGTATGGCCTCCATATGACAAAAAAGGGAGCTAGAACAAAGGGTCAACTCCTGGCATTGTTTTAGTCACGGATGGACAATTCTGTTTTCAAAGAAATAAAGTCGGTTAGCTAAGTTTGGAAGCATAACTGTAATTGTTAATATAGGCAACATGGTTTCTACCTCTAGAATATGGCTCCTAGTGGTAGTTTTTTACCCTTAGTGAAAAAAAGGCAAAAATTAGCTAAGCCCAACTTTTATTTATTTATTTATCCCAAGAAACGATATCCTGAAAGAATCCAGCTCATCTGACAGAGGTCTGTTCCCTGGCATTTAATCACAGTCCATCTCTCTTCTTATTCTTGTCTGAGCTTTAAAACAGCAGTAAGAATAGGAGAGAACAAATTTCTTTGGGAGAAGGAATTCAAAGCCATAAAAGTGTATATTTTCTCAGTAAGCATAACCAGAACATAAGAACAGTCGGACAGCTACAGAGCAGTCAATGGAATTAAACCTTAGCTGGATTTAAAATGGAAATATAAAAATAAATGCTTGTTGCACAATTTGCGATTAACTCTGGGAACTCACTGCCACAAATATTTATTGGACCATACCGCAAAGTACAGTTCTATAAATAAATAAAAACATGCTGTATAAATAAGAGAAATGCGCTATATATAACAATGTAAATTGTAGAATTAATCCCAGAAGAACATAAAGTAATTGGAAGTAAGAAAATGTCCGCCTGTCCAAGTTGCTGGCTTTAAAAGAGAGAGCCTTTTTTATGCTTCCTTTAGCTACTCCTGGGGACCTACCTAACATCCTCTCCCATGAAGGAGATCCCCTCCCATGATGTTGAAGGCTGATGAGCTCCCAGTTGCCAGAGTCAGAACGAAGATGGCCCTATTCCACATGCAGCCATTAATGCTAGTCAGCATCAAGAGCATGTAGCTCCTGGGGGTTCCCTCTCATTGAAGCAGAAGTTCTCTGTGCAGAGGAACCAGGATGGAATCATGGATGAATGCTGTATGTTGATACTTTTGTTCAGGTGAAAGTACTGCTTGAGGAAGTGAATGGGAAGAGCACCAAATCTCAAGGGGAAAGACTTAAAATACATCACTATGTCAAGATTTATGTAAGGCTGTTGACAGCTAATCTCTGGTGATTTAGGCCTTAATTTGTCCCAGCTTTCTTATCATACTTTCTCTTTCCTTGGCAATGTCCCCAACCCCATCAGTGGCAGGGCTAGCAGAAGAAGATGAGTCCTCAAGGCTTTTTGGTAACAGAAAGTAAAGCCATGTTCTCTGGCTCTGCAAGATGAGAGGTGATGCTTTGCAACAACACATGGTGCTTTCTGCTGACTGCTGCAGGGACAAAAATCTCCAGTAAAAGTACAAACAGACAAAAATGACCTTTGGTTTACTGAACTGCTTTCACTGGAGATAACAGAGTGCTCTGAAATGGGCCATATGTAGTGTACCTGGCTGTGTCAGGCTAACCTTATTATGTTGGTTTAAAAGACATATTTTATCTTCAGGTATTGCTCGTGTTACTGCATAAAAACTCATATATTATAAAGTGTTTCCCCAGTCATTGCTTGCCACAAGGAGGAAACAAAGCTGAACCTGCTTGATCAGCATGGAAATATGTACTAGTGCGCAGAAAATGTGAACAAGATAAACACAAGAGAAATGGAGGCAAAATGTTGAGGGTTGATGGGGCAGAGTAGAAGCTTCAAGTCCTGGCTGAAAGACAGAACACTCGGAGAGATGAGGAAGAGGGCTGAGGTGCTGCCAGAACTATTTCTGTAATGACAGTTTCAAGGCCAAAGACTTCTAATTTTAATTTCTTCTTTTGTTCTTCAGTGCTGAGAGCAGCAACCTGCAGTGATTGCCGTCCCATTTTATCCTTGGCTGATGAATGTATGATTGCCCAATTAGTACCGCATGTAGGAAACAGACAGGGAACAAACAAGGCAAAGAAAGCAATTTATTTTGGAAGCAAAATAAAATGAAGTTACACCCCATTGTGAGTGAATTAATCAAAAAGAAATTTAGAGGAGAAAACTTCACTTTTGTACCTCACAGAGCCAAAGAGTCTTACACTAGAGGGATGACACCCTTGGACTGCTATCATCTTTATTGTGCTCTGTTGCCTGGAGAAGGCTCAGAAAGATATCCAAACCCTGAAACATAAGGCTTGAGAAGAAGGATAGCTGGATGAAAATTCATTCTTGACAAACTTGTGGGCAAGGGAACAAATCTTACAATGCTATGTGGACAAGCCAAAGACAACAGTTTCTGAATGAATCACTGCATGAAGCTGACAGCAACATTTCCGATCACTTCAAATCTGATTTCACAGACAGATGTATCAGAATTGCCAAAAACTTACAGGATGGCTGGAAATTACACTTCTCACGAGCAGCACACCACTACCTTGACTCCCTTCCCTTACGAGAGGTCTTACAACTATAGTGTCTCAACAGACCAGCTGGCCACTTGGAAAGTATATGCTACCTTCCTCTTTTCAGTTTGTTAGGTAGCTATTTTCCTGGATGGAGAAAAAAGAAAAACCCAAATAAGGTAAAACTTCAACAGTGAGAAAAAGCATAGAAATTGTCAGACGTGAAGCACCAAGGGAAGAGAGAGGGAATAGAACTATAGCATTTTCCAGGAGATACGTACATTAGAGATTGTGCTTGCAAAACATGACACACTGGTGACCCGAGATGTGACCAGCTAAAGCAAACTCCTTGCTCCTAAACTGTAAGCTTTCTGTGGCACTTTACAAGCAGTGATAATTGTGTGTGGCCTTTCACAAGGGAGGATACAAAACCAGAGCCAGGTCACACATTAGCGCTGCACTCAGCCAGCTTATTCATCAAATATTTGGCTGGACAGTAAATGCCTCTTCATTACACACACAGATTAATAGTGAGAAGTGATGTGAAGGCTGTGTCCAGGTCCCTCACCACATCCACCACTTATCATGGCCATCTTTCATCATGAAGACTAACACAAACATGCTTTTCTTTGCCAGAGGTCATATAAGCTTTATTTTTTATTGAAAATATTGGGTAGACCTATTGAATCAACAGCTCTGAGAGGAGACAAAGTGTTGTCTTCTCAGAGGTTAGACACTGCTTATTCTACCCTGGCAGTTCAGAAAGTGCTTGAAGATTTCCAGATGAAAGGGACAGGGAAAGCGAGTAGTTGATTTTCAGATCATTAGGTACCTTAGAAGTTGAAAGGCCTAAGTGAACTGTACAGGGATGGTTGAAAGTAGTAATGTTTGATATCACAGGATTTCCAAACTGTGCAAAATCTGCATGGAATCAACTCAGAAATGTTTAACATCTTCATACCTGACCCTTTGCCTTTGCATAGTTTCAGTCTGCTGCATTCCAGTTGCTAAACCTAAAGTGAATTCAAATCTCATCTACCCTGATCTCTCACTTACTCTGTTTTGTATCAGCTTCATTGGGAAGGATGTGGAAAGGAAAGAGATTACGTTTTGATAATCTTTACTTATAAGGCAAGTACTTTTTAGCATCCACAAGACTATCTATGTGTGGGAAAGAATATTTGCCCCTTTAAATGGATGATGTTGAATTAATGACATCAAGTCGTATGTGCTGGCTTGACATGCTTGTACTTTTTCTGGATATCATTGCTGCTTTCATCCTGCAGATATCACCCTTGCAGAGGCCTTGCCTTCACTGCAGAGAATATCAGCAGGAGAAACACACTGCCAAAATGTGTGATAAAACCACAGTACGCAATTTTTCACACATCAACACTGTTGTTAATTAAGACAACTTGCAAATCTGGATGGGAACTAGTTTTTTTGGCTGTACTCTGTGTAAAGGAAAAATAAAAACACTGTGGGGATTTCTGTTTTCTTGAAAGAGCAGAGTTCATCTGACAGCTGATGCACAGCTTCTAAACTGAGAGCAGTAGTGGTGGAGAAGGAGTGCCCATCAGGCTGAGGTTTCAGTTACTTCAAGTTTCTTTCTCTTACTCCTCTTGAAGAAGTAATGTTCATATTCTGAGGAATGCTGCTATCTTCTCAGACCCAAATTGATTAGTATGTGCTATTAAATCCAAGTGCATGCTGCCTGAATACTGGCCATGCTCGCTTCCAAGAGACTGACTTTCAGTCTTGACCAAATTATGACTCAGTGACCTTCCAAGCTGTAGCAAATCTGTTTCCTAGCTAAGGACAACAGCGAGGTACCTTGCATTCAGCTGATCTCATGTGTACCAAATGCAATGCTACCAACCTTCAGGGTGATATTTTTCCTGGACAAACACTGCGGAGTGCAACAAGATGGTATTTCTTCTTTTGTTCTTCAGTGCTGAGAGCAGCAACCTGCAGTGATTGCCGTCCCATTTTATCCTTGGCTGATGAATGTATGATTGCCCAATTAGTACCGCATGTAGGAAACAGACAGGGAACAAACAAGGCAAAGAAAGCAATTTATTTTGGAAGCAAAATAAAATGAAGTTACACCCATAGCACTGTTGTGAAGAAATTCTGGAAGGGGTTTCAAGAAATGTTAGTAGAACAGCATTACATTTTGCGCAGTGTGAAAAGTGTGGATTTCAATAGGATTACTAGTGAAACCTTTCAAAGAAAGAATCTGAAACATCAGAATGGCTTCAAAAAGGGAAATGGAAAGATTTAGAGGTTTAAAATCAAAGCACCAATTTCTTCTTTCTTCTTTCTCACTGAAGACCTAACAGGCCATGTGTTGTTGAACACTACAGAAAAACAATTACACTGTATGTTCAGCGAAGAAGAAAGGCAGAAGCACAATTCCTCAGGAGCAACCGCAGAGAAGGGTAACACTTCAGGGGAACTGAAGTATCTCAGAGAAGATCAAAGCTTGGACTGAGGGAAGGAGAAGACCTCACTGAGGTGCTCTGGGATGCACTGTGTGCAGGACACCGGGCAGTGCTCCCTTACATTTCATACTGGCCTCATGGCTTCATATTTGTGTTGCTCAGTTATTTCACTGCCATTCTTGGGTTTGTCTTGCTTACTCCTCTTTCATCCTGTGAAATACTGATGGGTTATGAGGATATGCTGTTTGTTTATGGAAGGTAATTATTGCAAGAACTTCAGCATGCTTTGCTCTGACAACTTGTGAGTTTTCAGTATTCTGCTGTGATATGACCCCTGGATGGATGAAGGCAATTAAGAAATGTAATGGACTTATGCAAAGACACCCTGATCTCTTGAGTGCCACTTCTGGTTTGTACCTGGGATGCCTTAGTGTTGTAGGAGAAAAACAGGTGTGTCAAATCCCCAAAAATACGAAACAAGGCTTACAAATAGAATTGGTTTCTTCGGCACAAACAGACCTCTCTTTAACTTCTGTGACATTATTTTTTGTTTTCAACAAAGGAAGTGCTGAGTGAAAATTTCCAGTCCTCCTATCCGCAGTTAAAATTCACGTCTGAATTTTAATTTTCTGAATTTTCTCCCCTTACTTTTTATTTGATGCAAATAAATGGTGAGTTGCCTTTTATTTGGTACAGCAATGAGCATAAAGCCAAGAGACAGTCTAAATTTAAGAAACGAGGGAGTTTGTAAAAGATTTGAATAGGAAAAAATGATGGAGTGTCAAGACAAAAAGACAGGACAGCTCCCTCCATGGATCCCATGCCTGGTTCAAACCCTGCTGAAGTTTCTATCAGGATTTCACAGCTCTGAGCCATGCCTCGTTTCCACATAATAGAGCGAAGTCTGTGATGTTGACTTTTAATTTGCTTTTCCTAAAATAGTTCT